>CAUYUJ010018810.1:12470-14970 GCA_963575745.1 Prorocentrum cordatum | reverse complement strand
TTGCAGGTGTTTCGCGGGGAGAGAGTGGATTGGGAGGAGTGGGGGGCGAAGCTGATGCCGCGCGATCAGCGCGGGCGTTTCCGACGTCGGCTGCTGGTGGAGGCGGTCGCGAAGTGCGAGTTCCAGCGGGGGGAGAGGCTGGTATTCTGTAAAGAGTGAACCGCCGAAATGAAGAGCCGAGACGAGAAGTGGTGCAAAACGTGCGACACGCGGGCAACGAACGCGCAGGGCTACGGGGGCGCGCGGGGGGGCGGCGACGCGGGCGTGGCAGGTGTTGGCGGTGGGGGTGACGCCAAAAGGATTCGGACCTTGTGCTGCGTCAATTGCAGCGGCGTCAAAACGCAACAGAGGTCGCGCCGTTACTGCGCGAAGTGGGCCGAGAGCGTCGGCAAAGTGCGTTGTTCGAGCGATGGCTGTCTGTCGCTATTCCAAGAGGAGGCGGAGATGTCCGAAGCTCAGTAGAAGCACGAAGCAGCAGGGGGAGCTATGTCGGAAGTGCGCGGAAGAACGTGAGATGACGACGCGCGAGTCGAATAATAGGAAACGGAAAGCCGAGGCGGACGCGAAGCCACTGACGTGCGCGGCGCGCGGAGGGGCGTTTTCGGACACGAAACATCTGAAGCAGAAGCAAAAGGAAAATTATCGAGCGGCGAAAGAAGCCAACGTGGTGTGCGGAGGCTGCAAGGAACTTGGGCTCGCAGCACGCAGTTCCCAGGCGTATCAGTGCAGCGGCGCGTGCAAGAGATGACTACCGAAGTCGGTGTTCTCCGGGAACCCTACCAATATCGCGCGCGACGAGAGGAAGGGCACCTTGAAGTGCGAGACGCGCAGATGATGCCCAATCGGGCGCGCGTGCTGGGGAGGAGAAGAGGGCGGGGAGAGAAGGATGGGGGGTGAGGCGGAGATGGTGGGGGGGAAAAATCGAGGGGGAGGGGGGGGGGGGAGGAGGAGGAAAAGAGGAGGAGGAGGCGAAAGAGGAGGTTCAGAAGGATGAGGGCGAGGCGGGGGAGGAAGAGGACGAGGGGGACGAGGAGGAGGAGGAGGAGGAGGAGGAGGAGGAGGAGGAGGAGGAGTGGGAAGAGGAAGAGGAGGGGGACGCAGAGAGGAGGCTCTGGGTTATGGGTTATGTGTTCGAGTTTTCTTGTATGTGTATCGGGATCTCGTGGCACGCCTCTCGGGGGCATCTGGAATGCTGTTTTGAATACACACGGGGGCCGTTTCGGGGCCTCTGGGGGTGTTTTTGCTGCCTCTTGGGGGCGTGTTGGGAGCTCCTTAGGGCGTATTGGGGGCGTTTTGGGGGCCTCTAGCGGCCTCTTCGGGCACTTTTGGGGCCCCTGGGGGGTCCTAGGGGCGGAAAACTAGATTGCGAAGGCCTGACGGCCGGTGCCGCCGACCCTGTTCGCAATGCGCAGCAAGAGATTACGAGGTTGCTCAAGGTCGGCTTGGCTGGAGCCCAGGGGAAGAGGAGTCCCAGGGGGGGGCGTCGTATCTGACCCGGGGGGGGGGTCGCTACCCCCCCCTCCCTCCCGGCGGGGGAGGGATCAAAGGGAAGGGGCTTCCCTTCGACTCAATTACGAGGTTGCTCAAGGTCGGCTTGGCTGGAGCCCAGGGGAAGAGGAGTCCCAGGGGGGGGCGTCGTATCTGACCCGGGGGGGGTCGCTACCCCCCCCCCCCTCCCGGCGGGGGAGGGATCAAAGGGAAGGGGCTTCCCTTCGACTCAATTACGAGGTTGCTCAAGGTCGGCTTGGCTGGAGCCCAGGGGAAGAGGAGTCCCAGGGGGGGGCGTCGTATCTGACCCGGGGGTGGGGTCGACACCCCCCCCCCCTCCCGGCGGGGGAGGGATCAAAGGGAAGGGGCTTCCCTTCGACTCAATTACGAGGTTGCTCAAGGTCGGCTTGGCTGGAACCCAGGGGAAGAGGAGTCCCAGGGGGGGCGTCGTATCTGACCCGGGGGGGGGGTCGACACCCCCCCCCCCCCACCCGGCGGGGGAGGGATCAAATGGAAGGGGCTTCCCTTCTACTACTATTACGAGGTTGCTCAAGGTCCGTCTTGGCTGGAGCCCCAGGGGAAAGGAGTCCCCAGTGGGGGGCGTGTATCGAACCCGGGGGGGTGGGTCGAACCCCCCCCCCCCCCTCCCCCGGGGGCCGGGGGAGGGAATCAAGGAAGTGGCTTAACCCTTCGACTCAAAAAAAAACAATTACGAGTTTTGCTCAAAGGTCGGCTTGGCTGGAAGCCCAAGGGGAAAGGAGTCCCAGGGGGGGGCGCGTCGTAATCGGAACCCGGGGGGGGTTCGACACCCCCCCCCCCCCTCCCGGCGGGGGAGGGATCAAAGGGAAGGGGCTTCCCTTCGACTCAATTACGAGGTTGCTCAAGGTCGGCTTGGCTGGAGCCCAGGGGAAGAGGCCTCCCAGGGAAAGGGAAGGACAGAGACGACGAGTACAAAGAATGACGGAGATGACGGCACGAACGGAAAAGCCCCTCACACACGCCGACAGGGTCG
>CAUYUJ010018810.1:0-12370 GCA_963575745.1 Prorocentrum cordatum | reverse complement strand
AATAAAGGCTTCGGCGGCCCAGTGGGGCTGCCCTGGGAGGCTCGGGGGGAGGAGGGGTTCAGGGCCCAGGGAAGCAGGGGCAGGCCAGCGGGTGATCCTGGGAGGCCTGGGGGAGGGGGTGTCCAGGGCCCGAGAGGGCCAGGGAGGACGACGAACCACGAACGAACGAACCACGAAAATAAAGGCTTCGGCGGCCCAGGGGGGCTGCCCTGGGAGGCCCGTGGGCAGGAGGGGTCCAGGGCCCAGGGAAGCAGGGGAAGGCCAGCGGGTGATTATGGGAGGCTCGGGGGAGGGGGGGGTCCAGGGCCCGAGGTGGCCAGGGAGGACGACGAACCACGAACGAACCACGAAAATAACGGCTTCGGCGGCCCAGGGGGGCTGCCCTGGGAGGCTCGGGGGAAGGAGGGGTCGAGGGCTGAGGCAAGCAGGGGCAGGCCAGCGGGTGATTCTGAGAGGCCCGGGGGAGGGGGGGGTCCAGGGCCCGAGAGGGCCAGGGAGGACGACGAACCACGAACGAACGAACCACGAAAATAAAGGCTTCGGCGGCCCAGGGGGGCTGCCCTGGGAGGCCCGTGGACGACGAACCACGAACGAACGAACCACGAAAATAAAGAGGTCCGAGCTCTAGAGCACAGCTGTGCAAGACAATAAAGAGGTCCGAGCTCTAGAGCACAGCTGTGCAAGAGAATAAACAATTTTAGCTTCTCGGGGCCCTCTTGGGAGGCTTCTTGGGGACCTCTTGGGCCGTCTTGGAGGCCTCTTGGCCCGTCTTGGGGCCATCTTGGGCGTCTTGGAGCGCATGTTTGGCGTTTCGGAGTCCTCGTGGGCCGTCTTGGAGGCCTCTTGGGGCCTTCTTGGCCTGTCTTTAGGCCTTCTTGGACTGGGAAAAGCCTCGTGGCGCGCTCGTAGTGGGCCGGGGGGGGGTCAAATCTCCGGTTTGGGATCCCTGGGGGGGTATGGGGGGGGGGGGAATTAATCTCACGCGCCTAGAGACCCACAAGGGGTCGTCGGATTTGAAACTCCATGTGGTCATTTTTATCAGCGCATGCAACAACAAGTGTTCATCAATGACTGTTTGAACAGATTCAAAGGGATGAGCGAGTTCGTCGTCTCATTGGATTTCGACGAGTATTTGATACCATATTCGGACATCCCTTCTCGAATGTACGGCATTGCACAAGCTTCGTTCGCCAATTGCACAGAGGCCGACTTTGAATATTATCTTTGGACAATGTGGAAGAAGCCGGGAAGTGAAAGGCAGCTCTTGATAGAAGCCCAGTTGCGCGAGAATCATACCCATGTGGGGGGGATACCCGGGGGGCTCAGAAAACCGATCATGCGGCCTGAGCGAGTGGTGAACGGTTGGGTGCACTATCCTCTACATTGCGGGACTCCACCACACATGAGGGCATGTACAACTTGTGCGAAGCCGCACACGGGGCCGGGCGCCATCGCCACGTTCGCGCATATTAGATTGCGGCCGGACGTGCCTGGGAGTAGCCTAGTGAGGGATCATTTCTTCGACGTGCAGGTGGACGACGTCAGGGCCGAGCTGTGCGCGCTCATGAGGGAATCTGATATGGGTTGCAGCCCGACGGATTGGTCTCCTGCGTAGAACTTGGGTTAAAGTTGCCTCCTAAAGCATATCACGTTCACTGGACAGCATATCACGTTCTTCGGCGGAGGGGTGCTGTTCTGGGCGGGTGGGCGCTGGCTGCTTCGCTGGGCCCGGTGGCGGTTCGCTCCGAGCGGAGGCTCGGACCGCCCGTCGTCGCTACCTCGGCGTGCGTGGCCGCCCGCTGGCTTCATCATCTACCATAACCACATGTTCATCCTGATCTTCGTCGGGTTTCGTGAGCCGCGTCCGGGGTCTTATTAGGACGCCTGCTTTCTCAGCACAGGAGTCGGCCAATTCCTGTGGTCGTTTAGTCGTTTAGTCGCTGGTCCCTCCTGCTTCCCCCTCTCCGTTCTGGGCTCCTCGTCCGCGCATCGCTGACCCCGTGCTCCGCTCCGCGTAGCCGTAGCCCCTCTTGTGCTTTTCCACCCGTCCACATCTAGGCCTGAACGTATCTTCCTGCTGGTTTTTTCCTGCACTTTCGTCGTGCCCAGTATAGAGCCATTTTGGCCGAGACTATGTCTGTACAGCCTGGTCGATGCACATTGAGTTGTGCGCAGGTGGGCCCGGTGGCTGCGCAGGAGGCTGGTGGTGATTCGGGAGAGGCGCCCGTTGAATTCCGGACGGAAAAGGAAAAAAAAAAAAAAAAAAAAAAAAAAAAAAAAAACTTCGCTCCTCTCCGCCTCCTTCTGGGGCCGTTCGACTCGGCAGCGCAGGCTGCCCGCACGAGTCTGCAATGCAGGCGCGAACCCAATTCCTGGCAAGCCCAGTTTCCAACATATGCAGAGGGTGTGCTGGGCACCTTGGCAGCGTATCACGTCCTTTGCTCCTCTCCCCCTCCTTCTGTGGCCGTGCGACCTGGCAGCGCAGGCTGCCCGCACAAGCTTGCGATGCAGGCGGAAGCCCAATCCCCAACGTTTGGCGAGCCCATGTTCCCAAGTATTCAGAGGGCCTCCTAAAGTTGTCTCCTCGATCTAGCGGCGGGGGATAGGGATCGGTTAAACGATGTTCAGTTTGCCTCCTCCTGCTGCTCCTCGAGCCGACGGTCGGGGAGCGCGTTGTCGGCGCGCGCCCCGTGGGCTCAGAGGAGCAATGCTTTGTGGTGCAGAGTGCCGCGAGGCGGCAAGCCACAGAGTCCAGGCGTGAGTGTGTGAGGCGGAGAGGGCGACTGAGTGTGTGAGCGTGAGTGTGCGAGAGTGTGTGATGATTATGATGGTGATGGTGATGATGATGAAGAAAAGAGGTGGGAGGAGAGATCCTGCGCGGGGGGGGTGCAGAGAAAACTAGAACCCAACTTTGGATGTGGGGGAAAACATGCCCCATCCCCCCCCCTCCCCCCCCTGCCATCCCCTCCTGCCCTGCCCCTCCCTGCACTCCTCCACTCCCTCTGCCGTGCTCTCCCTCCCCCATCCCCCCGTCCTGCCTCCATTTCCGTCCCCCCAGCCCTCCAATTATGGGGGGGTAACAATCTCACATGCCTGGAGACCCACAAGGGGTCGGCGGACTATCAGGACCCGCCAGTTTGCCTCCTGCTGTTCCCCCTTGAGCCGACTGTCAGGGGAGCGCGTTGGCCGCCACCAGGCTGTCAGCGTGCGCCCCGCGGGCTCGGAGGGACAAGGCTTTGTGGTGCACAGTACCACGAGGGCCGATCCTAGTTAGTCTCAGGCAGTTTTTTTTTCTAGATTTTCACGTGCGGGCTCCTTGATACATGCTTCATGCCGATTTCACAAGCAGCGTCTCCATGCTCGCTGTTTCTTTGAGAGGAGAGAAGACGACACGCAGGAGCAGGAGTAAGAGGACTCACTTCCTTCTTTCTGTCCTGCGCTGATTCTTGCGTTCGGCCTCGGGGGGGCGTTTCGGGCGGCCATGGGGAAGCGATCCTGGGCGGAAAGCTTGGGGTCCGGAGATTGATTTGGCCGGGATTCCGTGGGCTTCGAGTGGGATGATGCATGTCTTGATGCAAGCTTCGAGGATCGGGGTTGGATGCCTTCTGGTTCTCGGGGGCTCTCCCCGTCGGTCGCGGCTTGGCGCGCTCGAGACACTTGTCAGGTTGGACTCTGGGAAGGGACCGGGGGCCGTCGTCATCGTCGTCGTCGTTGTCGCTGTCGTTGTCATCCTCCCTCCGGCCCCCGGTGCCGGACGAGCGAAGGGAGGAGTGGGAGTAGGCGATCGACGGTTCGTCCATATCCCTGCTGGTGACAGAACTCCACGAGGTAGGGAACCAATCGGAATCTCGAGGGGATATTAGGAATCTGTAAGGAATCCAAGGGATCTCAAGAAAATCTGAGGGATCTCTAGGGAATATGAAGAATCTCTAAAGATGATTAGGAATCTCTAGGGAATCCAATCCAATTCTAGGGATCTTAGGAGTCACGTGGGTATCCTAGGAGTCTCAAGGGAATCAAAGGAATCTCTGGGGCATCCTAAGGACCTCTTAGGAAACCCGAGGAATATCGAAGCAATCATAGGAATCTCTCGGGAAGCCTATGATTCCATCCCACACTCATAGTAAACCATCCTTCCGTCCCACTCTCATAGTAAACCACTTCCATCCCTCTCCTCCGCCGCCGCCCGCGGAGGAGATATGAGGAAAAGAAGTATGACGTGCGGGAGTAGTAGCGGGAGGAGGAGGCGGAGGAGGAGGAGGACGAGGGGGAGGGCAACAAGAGGAGGACTAACGGGCAAGCCAGTGACCTTTCGCGCTCAGGAGAAGGGCGTCGCGGGATCTCTCCTGGCTGCCGAGGAGTATTGATGGGGGCAAGAGGAGCAGCGTGAGGAGGCGGAGATGCCGCCATCGGGATCGGCTGCAGACCGGGGCCAGCCGCACGGTGGCCTCCGCGAGCAGCGTGGCGGGCACCGGCACCGGCGTCGCTGAACACCGCGAGGGGGGCCAGCAGCAGCGCCCGGAGACCGGCATGGACCGCCCAGGCGGACCAGGCACGGACCGGACCATTGTCTTCGCTACCATTTACATCGACGACGCAGGCCGACGCCAGAACACCCGCGCGCCCACAAACAGCTGCAGGGCCACGACGTAGTGCACCAACGCCAACATCAATGCGCGGCGCGCCGGCCGGCGCGCCACGGGCAGCGGCATCGCCGGCGCGCGGCCGCGTAGTCCAGGCATGAGGGCCGCGCGTGCTTTTGAGCGCTGGCCCCGAAGGGCCCGGCGGGCGCCGCTGTTCGAACAGAGACGCAAGGCGTCCGATTTCAGCATGCATGTTCAGTAGAGAGCGTCCAAGTCCAGCATGCATGTTCAGCAGATAGAGGAGGGGCTGATGTAGGAGGCAGAGGCGCGTGTTCTGCTGTGGATTCAGTTGAACGAAAGGAAAGCGCGGTCCCGTCAAGCAGAGCCAGAAACAGAACCGGAGCACGCCAGCCAACCAGAGCAGCAAGAACAGACAAGCGAAGACGGTCCACCAGAGCAGCAAGACTGGCCGAGTGAACATTGCCACTGTTGCTTGCAAGTTCAGCCAAAGCGATTTTGTCAGTGACCGCAACGGCAAATATAGCTACTTGGGTGCCGGGTGCGGCTGAAACTGCACGGCGGTCATGGCCTCCTTGCGGAATGGAAGGCATGGGGGCGTCATCCAAAGCTGAATGGACATCGGCAAGAGCAGGGGGCGGAGAAGGAGTGGCCATCGTACCGCGAGACGGCGGGCCTGGTAGCGGCGGCGGAGTATCTGCGGCGCGCAGCAACCAGTGCTGCGGAGGAAACCCAGGGGGGCGGGGAGACGGAGCAGGGCGGCCCGAAGAACGCGCAAGTCGGGCCATGTGGGCCAGGAAGCGAAGAGCATATCCGCGTGGAGGGCCGCGCGTGGCTGCAGGAGCACCTGGGCACGTGGGTTCAACGAGGGCAGGAGTTCCGGCATAACCACGTGCGCTAGTGGAGCAAGCGACTGCAGCGGATGGCGCCGTTGGCTCATTGCCAGAAGAAGGAGGACATGACGCAATGCAAAGGCTTCTTTCCACGCACGTCGTGGTTGATAGACAGGGCCGTCGTGCTGCGCCAAGGGTTTCGGAAAGCTCGTGACATGCCGCGCGCAGGCAGGAGGAACATGACGGGCTGCTTGCATGGGCCCATGAACGAAGAGAATCTGAACGGCACCCTGCCGGCGATGCTGAGCGGAACTGTGGGGTTGAATTTTAACAGCGACCTCCAGATGCCTTACAGGTTCCCCGTCGCGGAAGCCACGCACGATGAGGTCGTGTGCGGAGAGCGGTGTCGGGGGGCGGACCGGCCCATGGACATGGTGCTTGCAGCGCAGCGCGCGCAGAATGCTGCGGCGGGGTGCGCGGCGGACTATCAGTGCAAGCGGTGCGCGCCGTCGTTTTATGAGGTAAAGGAGATGAAGAAAGGTCGCCATGCGCTGGCGGAGCAGACGAAGGACAGGGCCGCGGCGCATCGGGCAAATAGGCCCATGAAGAGGTTCCTGAGTGACATGCAAGGGGGAGGCGCGGTGCGGTCGGCGCAGGAGAGCGCGAGCTTGCGCGTGTATAGGGGCCCCAGAGACGTGACCGCGGCCGAGAGTATCAAGACCGCGAAGACGCTTGATTGACCAGGGCTTTTATGTGTTGAAGTTACTTTTGTTTTTTGTGATTTGAAGTAATGGAATGTTTGATGTTTTGTATTGGTTTGACGTTTGTTTATTTTTTTTTTTTTCATTTATTTGTTGTTGTTGTTTTTTTTGTTGTTGATCATTTCTTGGGTTTTTTTTTGTTTTTGTGTTTGAAAGTTTGGCTTTTTTGAATGTTGCTTTTTGTTGTTTTTTGATGTTTTTGTGAAATTTTGATGTTGTGATGAATTTTCTTTTTTGATTGTTTATGAATTTTTGTGACGTTTTGTTTTTTTTTTTTTGTGAAAGTAGTGCGTCTGGCGGAACGGCTGCGCGCCGACGGAGGAGGCGCGCCCGCCCTCGCATCGGGCACGTTGGAGGCGAACGAGCGGGGGGGCTCGAAGAAGGTGCGCGTCGTCTCCAAGAGCCCGGTGTACTTGTGCGGCATGCGCCCCATCGACGAGCCGGGAGCGCCCGACCTGGCGCGGTTGTCGCCCTATGAGTTTCTGCGGCACTGGCGCGTGGAATTGGCGGCGCACCCGCGAAGCGAATGGGAGTTGGGAGCGGCTGCCAGCGACGAGTGCCAGGCGACATTGGCGCCGTCGGGCGCGCAGAAGGTTCGCGAGAGTAGCCGCGGGGATTTGGAAGCCGGGGCGGGCGACGTGAAGGGGGGGGCGCAGCTGCTGGCGGGGGAGGGCTATGTTGTGAAGGAAGGCGGGCGGGATGGGTGGGTGCCATTCCCCGATGTCCCTGGGGCGGGGGCCCTGAGGCACGCGTGGGTGCTGGCGCGGAACGCGCGCCCGAGGAATCCCAGCTTCCACGGGGCGCCGCAGTCGAAGCATGGAGCAGGTCAAGAAGACGGGAATGGGCCATTGCTGATGGCGTACTTTCGGGCCTTCACTCGGCCCGAAGACGGAGAAGCTGGGGCGCCGCACCTGCGGGACCTATGCGGCGCGCGCGGGTCGTGGGCAGAAGCGGCCGCGGAGTGGCTCAAGGGGGGCATGCCGTGTGAGGAAACGAAGAGGCACGTCCAGAACTACATGGGCGCGGTGGACATGCGACCGGTCGCTGACGAAGATCTCGTCGAGCGCGAAGACGAGCTCTATAGCGACGAAGAGTTGGGCCCGCGGATGGCGGAGGCGGCCGCGCGGCTGAAGACGCGCGTCGGGGGCGTGTCCATGGAGAAGGAAGACCGCCGGGTGAATGCAAGCGTGGAGGGCGAAAAAGAAACAAACGAGGAGGCAATGGCAAGGGGCGACGCCGCGTGGGGCGACAGCATGAGTAAGAAAGGCAAGAAGCAACGGAAGCGCGCAGGAGATGGTGCACTAGCGCGGGGCGACGATGAAGCGAAGCAGGCGCAGGCAGCGGCAGCCGCGTCGAGAGCTCAGGATGGGGAAGGCGGGTCGGAAGAGGGCAGGGCCCCAGAGGTCGCTGCGGGAAAGGGGGCGACGGCGTCGAGCGTGCGCAGGTGGAAACGCCAGCTCGCTGCTGGTGGGCTCAATGCGGGTCAACGGAGTATTGTTGAGAAAGTGGCCGATCGGGTTCTGGCGCAGGAGTTCTCGCACCCGGCGCGCGGGCAGAAGGTGGCCGAGAAAGGCGCGGGAATGGGGCCTCTGTTGCGGGTTCTGCACGGTGGCCCAGGGGCGGGGAAGAGCTTCGTAATTGGCAAGATTCGGAGGGGGCTGTTCGAGAAGGAGATGGGGTGGACGCGCGGCATTGACTTCCAGGTAGCAGCTTTGCAGGCCACCAATGCGTCGGCGCTGGGCGGGAACACCATTCACAGTGCATTTGCACTGGGTGTGAATAAGACGAAGGGACCTGTCGCAGACGGTGAGAATGACGCCGAGGCGAAGAGGAAGACGAAGAAGGAGGTGGCTCCGCAGCGAATATCGCAGTGGAAGTGGGTCATCGTTGACGAGGTGAGCATGTTGAGCGCGAATTTTCGGGCAGAGCTGGATTCGCAACTACGGTCGTGCATGTCTGCAGCGAGCGATGCAAAGGTAGGAGGAGACGGCGCAGACAGGCCCTTCGGGGGCGTGAACGTGTTATTCAGCGGGGATTATTATCAGCTGGACCCGCCGTCGGGAACGGCGATCAATGCGCTGCCCACGTCGTATCTCAAAAATGCGAGGAAGTACTCGCCGGGAGCTGCAGAGGATCACGGGCTACGCATTTTCTGGGGGGCGGGTGGCGAAGGGGCAGTTCAAGGCATGACAGAACTGACGGAGTGCAAGCGCGTGGAGGACCAGGACGACTGGTTTCTAGGGGTGAAAGACGAGTTCCGTCGCGGAGGGCTGACCGAGTGGACGCATAATTTCTTGCATGGCAGGCCAACGGACGTGCCGGGATCATGGGTGAGCGGCGCCCCGCAGTGCGGGAACGCGCGCTGTGGAGCGATGGTAGAGGAAATTGCGAAGAACAATGCTCTAGAGTGCGGGGCTTGCAAAGCTGAGCGAGAGAAGAGGACGCTGGTGGCGACGTCGCCGGAGGACGCGCGATTCAGGGAGGAGAGGTTTGTGGGGGCCGTTGCGATTTATGCGAACCAGGACGTTCGGTGTCGCGTTGGGAAGCAGAGAGCAGCGCAATAGGCGAGGGAACGGGGAGAACAGATTTTGCGGGTCGCTGGGAGAGACCGGCCCTGCCATGGGGGGAGCAAAGGCGGCCGTGCACGGTGGGGGGTAAAATGCGGTGGCCGGGGCACCGCGAGAATGTGTGTGGAGGCTTGCCAGGGTGGCTCCCGTTGGCGAAAGGGATGCCCGTGGCGCTTGGAGATCTTTTGGATGGGTCGAAGAAGCAGCTGCTGCGGGGGCGCGCAGCGACGATTCATGGATGGGTGTAGCACGAGGACGAGGTCGTGGGAGACGCGGGCGAAGAGGTCTTGTCGCACGTGCCCAAGATGATACTGTTGGATTTCCATGCGAAGGAGTGGCGCCTGCCAGGGTGGGAACCGGGGCTGTGCCCAGTTTTTCCTTCAAAGGGGCGCCTGTGGTTTTTGGATGAGTATCGGAAGCATCCAGTGTTGGGCGTGAAGCGCGCGCAGTTCATGATTACTCCAGCGTTGGCAGTCACAGCCCGCGCCGCGCAAGGGAGGACCAAGTGCATTGATATTACGGATCTGGAGAGAGGGCGCGGCGCAAGTTGGATGTCCAGTTATGTGGCCATTGCGCGGGCCCGGAGGCGGGGTGACCCGTTGATTTTCGGGCCTTTCGATAGGAAGCCGTGCAACGAAGGCGATGTGCCAGGCGCGCGGAAGCTGTTGCAGGTGCTTCGCGGGGAGAAAGTGGGCTGGGAGGAGTGGGGGGCGAAGCTGATGCCGCGCGATCAGCGCGGGCGTTGCCGACGACGGCTGCTGGTGGAGGCGTTCGCGAAGTACGAGTCCCAGCGGAAGGAGAGGCTGGCGTTCTGTAAAGAGTGCACCGCCGAGATGAAGAGTCGGGGCGAGAAATGGCGCAAGACGTGCGACGGATGGGCAACGAAAGCGCAGGGCGATGGGGGCGTGCAGGAGGGCGGCGATGGGGGCGTGGCAGGTGTTGGCGATGGGGTCGACGCGAAAAGAATTCGGACCTTGTGCTGTGTCAAGTGCAGCGGTGTCAAAGGGCAACAGAAGTCTCGCCGTTGCAACGCGAAATGAACCGAGAGCGTGGGCAAAGTGCGTTGTTCGAGCGATGACTGTCTGGCACTATTCCCAGAGGGGGCGGAGATGTCCGAAACCCAGAAGAAGCACAAGGCAGCAGGGGAGAGGTTGCGTCGGAAATGCGCGGAAGAACTTGAGAGGGCGACGCGCGAGTCGAATAATAGGAAACGCGTGGGCCAAGTACTTTGTTCGAGCGATGAGAAACGCGTGGGCCAAGTACTTTGTTCGAGCGATGATTGTCTGGCGGCGTTCCCAGATGGGGCGGAGATGTCCGATGCTCAAAGGAAGCGCAAAGCAGCAGGGGAGAGGCTATGTCGGAGGTGCGCGGAAGAGCGCGAGAGGACGACGCGCGAGCTGAATAAAAAGAAGCGGAAAGCTGAGGCGGACGCTAAGCCGCTGACGCGCGCGGCGCGCGGAGGGGCGTTCTCGGACGCGAAACATATGAAACCAGCGCAAGTGGAACAGCATCGAAAAACGGAACAACTCAAAGTGGCGCGCGGGGGCTGTGAGAGACTCGGGTTCACAGCGCGCAGTTGCCGAGCGTATCAGTGCAGCGGCGCGTGCGAGAGGAGACTACCGAAGTCGGCGTTTCCCGGGAACCCTGCCAATGTCGCGCGCGACGAAAAGAAGGGCACCCTGAAGTGCAATACGTGCAAATGATGCCCGATCGGGCGCGCGTGCTGGGGAGGAAAAGGAGGACGGGGAGAGAAGGAGGAGGGGGGGCGGAGGATGGGGGGGGGGAAGAATCGGAGAGGATCGGGAGAGGAGGGGGGTGGGGAATGAAACGAAGGGAAAGGAGAGGGGGACGAGGAGGAGGTGGAGGAGGAGGAGGAAGAGGAGGAGGGGGATGCTGAGATGAGGCTCTGGATTCTGGGTTATGTGTTAGAGGCTTCTTGTTTGTGTATCGGGGTATCGCGGCGCGGCTCTCGGGGGCCTCTGGAAGGCAATGTTGAAGCCACCTGGGGGCCGAGGTGGAGGGGGGGGCGAGGGGACACAGAGAGAAGGCTCAGAGTCATGGGATATGTTTTAGGGGCAGTTTGTATGTGTATCGGGATCTCGCGGCACGGCTCTCGGGGGCCTTTGGGATGTAGTTTTGACACCACTTGGTGGCCGTTTCGGAGCCTCTGAGGGGCTTCTTGGGGGTTCTTTGGGGCGTCTGGGGAGAGTCTTGGGGGCCTCTGGCGGCCTCTGGGGGCACACTTGGGGCCGCCTGGGGATCCTTGGGGCGGAAAGCTAGCTTTTTTAAATGTTTGGTCGCCCTCTTGGGCTTCTCTTGGTGCAGTTTTGGAGCCCTCTTGGGCCGTCTTGGGGCCATCTGGGGCCGTCTTGGGGGTCTCTTGTGCTGTCTTGTGGCTGTTTTCGGGGCCTCTTGGGCCGTGTTGGAGCGTCGGGAAGCCGAAAAGGCGAAAAGGCAAAAAACACAGAAAAACACAATGGAACATTAAAGAATTTTAGCCTCTTGAGGCCCTCTTGGAAGTCTTCTTGGGCCGTTTTGGAGGCCTCTTGGCCAATCTCGGGGCCATCTTGGGCGTCTTGGAACACATGTGTGGCGTCTCGGGGCCCTCGTGGGCCGTCTTGGAGGCCTCTTGGGGCCTTCTTGCCCCGTCTTGAGGCCCTCTTGGGTCTGGACAAGCCTCGTGATGCGCTCGCGCCGGGCCGGGGGGGGGGGCCGGGGGGGGGGTCAAATCTCCGGTTTGGGGTCCCGGGGGGGGGGGAGGGGGGAATTATCTCACACGCCTAGAGACCCACAAGGGGTCGGCGGACTACTAAGAATAATAATAATAATAACAATAATAATAAGCAGAAGCAGAAACATAAGCAGAAACAACACCAGAAGCAGACGCATAAACATAATTATAAACAGAATAGTAGTAATGATAATAATACTAAGAAGAAGCGGAATAATAATATTCCTAAAACGAATGATAATAATAACAATACTGGTAAGACGAACATCCATAATAAACATACTAGCCCTAAGAAGAAGCATATTACTAATAGTAATAATAATAATACCAGTAATAATAAAACTAAAAAGAAGAATACGAATAAAAAACAATAATAACAATAATAATAATGTTACTAATAATACCAAGAATAATAATAATACTAATCTTACTATGAATATTACTAAAACTACTAATACTAATAGTAATAATAATAATAATACTAATAACAATACTAATAGTAATATTAAGACGAATAAAAAACATAATAATAAGAGAATAACGATAACCATAATAATATTAACAATACGAATAGTAAGAATTATAATGCGAAGAATATTAATAATAAAGTGGCGAATAAGAAGACGAATAATAAGAATACTAAGAAGAATAAGAAGAATAATACGAAGAATAATAATAATAATACTAAGAATAAGAACAATAATAATAATAATCAGAGGAATAATAATAATAGTAAGAATAATAAGAGGAATAAGAAGAATAAGAAGAATACTAAGAAGACGAATGTCAAGAAAAATAAGAATACGAATAATAAGAAGAAAGAGGAGGAGGAGGAGGAGGAGGCGAGGAGGAGAAGGACAACGAGGGGGAGGAGGAG
>CAUYUJ010018809.1:187500-194828 GCA_963575745.1 Prorocentrum cordatum | reverse complement strand
TCCTCCTCCTCCTCCTCCTCCTCCTCCTCCTCCTCCTCCTCCTCGTCCTGCGCACAACCTGAGGCGCCACAGAGTCTATGACACCACAGCCGTCGGTCGGCGTGGCTGAGGGCGCACCTTGCGACCGCCATCAGCCACGCACATCGGACAAGAGCCGCAAGTGGGGCCCGAACAAGCCCAGACAGGCATCCGTCGCGACCCTGGCCTACCGCAAGGGCAGGCCAGGGGAACGGAAACCACACCCGCGGGGACGAACGGGCAGCCAGATGGCCCCCAGAGGCCCCCAGGGAGGGGACTCGGGTTCGCGCACCAGCGCGAGCCCCAGTCCGAGGCGCCACCCCGCCAAACACGCCGCGGGGGCCGCCGACCAAAAACAACGAGGCGGATCCAGCCAGAGTCACTAGAGCGCCGACGGCCCGCCCCGAGCCTCAGCAGTCTCCGACAGCCCTGTCCTCCCGCCGAAGACGCGGAACAGGCTCACTCCCTGGACGCGGAAGCACTGTCGGAAGCGATGGGATAGCATGAAGGTGTGCATCAGGTCGGGGTCCACGTCCTCGTAATCGAGCTGGCGCACCACGTCCTCCATGCTCACACCGACGTCGGCGAGCCCAACCTCCAGCTCGCCCTCCGCATGAAGGGAATTGACCGCCGCGTGGCGATGCGAGAACAGCTTGACGAGGAACTGCTCGGCGTCGAAGCGCGGGCAGGCAACGTCCTCACACACGCGGTCCGCGGGCACGGCCCCTGGGAAATCGCCGTCGTCGCTCTTCACGTGGCACCCCTCGTCGCCGAACATCTGCCCCGAGCCAACCTCGACGAACTCGTCGAACTCCGGCTCCGAGCCAGCAACGTCAAACCTTGGCGCCCCGCACTCAGAGGACACCACGACGGCCTCCAAGGAGGCGCGCCCTCCCACTCGATCATCCCCAGCACCACCACCAACAGGAACGGCTTCAGAGTGAGGCGGCACCATGACGGCGACTCCTTACACAAGTGGTATTCGCAGTACTAGCAGTAGTAGTAGTAGTAGTAGTAGTAGTAGTAGTAGTAGTAGTAGTAGTAGTAGTAGTAGTAGTAGTAGTAGTAGTAGTAGTAGTAGTAGTGTAGTAGTAGTAGTAGTAGTAGTAGTAGTAGTAGTAGTAGTAGTAGTAGTAGTAGTAGTAGTAGTAGTAGTAGTAGTAGTAGGTAGTAGAAGTAGTAGTAGTAGTAGTAGTAGTAGTAGTAGTCGTAGTAGTAGTAGTAGTAGTAGTAGTAGTAGTAGTAGTAGTAGTAGTAGTAGTAGTAGTAGTAGTAGTAGTAGTAGTAGTAGTAGTAGTTAGTTAGTAGTAGTAGTAGTAGTAGTAGTAGTAGTAGTAGTAGTAGTAGTAGTAGTAGTAGTAGTATAGTTAGTAGTAGTAGTAGTAGTAGTAGTAGTAGTAGTAGTAGTAGAGTAGTAGTAGTTAGTATAGTAGCGTAAGTATTAGTAGTAGTGTAGTAGTTGTAGAAGTAGTAGAGTAGCAGCACTAGTAGTAGCAGAAGTAGTAGTAGCAGTAGTAGTAGTAGTAGAAGTAGTAGTAGTAGTAGCAGTAGCAGTAGTAGTACTCGTAGTAGTAGTAGTAGTAGTAGTAGTCGAAGAAGTAGTAATAGTAGTAGTAGTAGTAATAGTAGTAGTAGTAGTAATAGTAGTCGAAGTAGTAGTAGTGGCAGTAGTAGTAGTAGCAGCAGTAGTAGTCGTAGTTTTAGTAATAGCAGTAATCGTGGTTGTAGTAGTAGTAGAAGTAGTAGTAGTAATAGTAGTAGTAGTAGTAGTCGTAGTAATATTCGTAGTAGTAGTAGTAGTAGTAGTAGTACTAGTAGTAGTAGTAGTAGTAGTAGTAGTAGTAGTTGTTGCTGCTGTTGTTGTTGAATGCCTAAGGCATCCTTAAGAATCCATAAAGAATCCTTAAGAATCCCTGGGGGATCCGTATGAATCCTTAGGGGATCCTTAAGAATCCCTACGGCATCCTTCTTGGGGATCCGGAATAATCCTTAAAGAAGTCTTCAAGGAATCCTTACGAATCCCGAAAGAATCCCTCGGGAATCCTTAAGAATTCCTGGGGATCCATAAGAAATCCTTAAGAACCCCTCGGAAATTCCGCCAGCCCTCTGGGCGTAGGTGGTTCAGGGAGTTTCCTCTTCCAACCCCCGTTCTTCCCCTTCGGGGAGGGGTTTACCCCTCCCCCTACCCCCTCCCCTGGACCTGGACGGGAGGTTTCGCTGGTAGTTGGAGCGTCCAAGATGGCCCAAGATGGCTCCAAGAGCGCCTCGGGGAGCCCAAGATGAGCTCCAAGATTGCTCAAGCCAGCCTCAGATGCCTCAAGACGGCTCCGAAGATGCTCCAATAGGCCCGAAGACCGCCCCAAGACAGCTCCAAGAGGCCAACTAGCTTTCCCAGGAGGCCTCCAAGAGGCCAGAATCCTTCAAAAACCAAAGGGAAATCAATATTTGTTGCTTTCTCGCCTTTTCGCTTCCGATGGCCATTCGAGGCCTCCAGATGGCTCCAAGAGGGCCCAAGATAGCCCCAAGAGGGGCCCAAAAGAGCCTCAAGACGGCCCCAAGAGCGCCCAAGAGCGCTCCAAGAGCGCCTCAAGATGAGCCCTAGAGGATCTAAAGGGGGGGCTAATTAACCCCACCCTCTTCTTTGATCGATCGCCTCCAAGATGGCCCCAAGAGGCGCCCAGGAGGCCCCAAGAGGCGCCAAGATGGCCCCAAGATGGCCCCAAGATGGCCCCAGGAGGTCCCCAAGAGGCTCCCCGAAGCACCCAAGACGCCCCAAGAGGCCTCCGGGACCGCCAAGACGCCCCCAAGACGCGCTAAGAGGCCTTCAGGACGCTCCCAAGAGACATCCGAAGAGACTCCGAGAGGCATCCAAGAGGCCTCTGGCCATTCTGCTCGCCCTTCTCCTCATCCTCCTCCTCATTCTCGTCCTGCTCCTCCTCCTCCTCCTCATCATCCGCCTATTGCTCCTCCTCCCTCCTCCCTCCTCCCGCTCCCCCTCCTCCTTCAGTTCCTCCTCCTCCTGATCCTCCTCCGATTCCTCCTCCATCCTCGCCGTCTTGGGTAAGACGGGTTCCCCAGCCCTTTGTTACTCTGTATGATCCCTCACTTCCCTGATCACCTCCATTCGCCTGGGCATCGTTACTGGATGGGCTGGTGGGGATACGCGAAGCGTCAAGAATTCTTAAGATTCCTTAAGGAATCCTTCGGGAATCCTTAAGAATCCCTAAGGAATCCTCAGGGAATTCTTCGGGAATCCCTAGGGAATCCCTAGGGACTCCTTAAGGATCCCTAGGGAATCCTTCAGAATCTTTAGGGAATCCTTAGGGTAGCCTTAAGAAATCATAGGGGTTCCTGAGGGAATCGTCGGGGAAGCCGTACGAATCCCTAGGACCCTTTAGGGTACCCTTAGGGACTCCTTAAGAAGCCCTAGGGGATCCTCAAGAATCCCAAAGGATTTTTTAGGGAATCCTTGAAAATCCTTAGGGGCTCCTGAGGGAATCCTTAGGGAACCCTGAAGAATCCCTAGGGACTCCTTCGGGAATCCTTAGTGAACCCTTAAGAATCCCTAGGGAATCCTGAGGGATTCCTTAGGGAATTCATAATCCTGAAAATCCCTAGGGGATCCTTCGGGGATTCTTCAGGAATCCTCCGGGAATCCTTAAGAATCACTAGGGAATCCTTAGGGAATCCTTAGGAATCCCTAGCGAAGCCTTCGGGAATCTTTTAGGGAATCCTTAGGGAATCCACTAGAATCCCTAAGGGATCCGTAGGGAATCCTTCACGAATCCTCAAGAATCCTTAGCACACACGGACACACGCGCACACGCGCACACACACACACACACACACAAACGCACGCAAACCCGCATAGGGTTGCGTTGTGTTGTGTTGTTTTGTGTTGTTCCCCCCCCCCCTCCCATCTCACCCCCGGGAGGGCCTGCCCCGCCTGCATCAACAACAACCACAACAACAAAGACGACAACAACAACAGCAACAACAACAACAGCAGCAGCAACAACAACAACAACAGCAGCAGCAGCAGCAGCAGAAGCAGCAGCAACAACAACAACAACAGCAACAACAACCGCAACAACAACGACAACAACAACGACGACAACAACCACAACAACCACAATAACCTGGTGTGACATTGGCGGCCCGCCTAGGGCAAGGCAAAACACCCACCGTTTATGCAACAAGTGGCACGCGTGCCCTGGCTCCTGCACCAAGAAGCTGCGAGGAACAGGAGGCGTCCGCCGCCTTCCTCCAGGCGTTTCCTTCTGTGGCCGGGGGAGGGGGGGAGGACGAAACCCGAACGAACAAACGACGACGGCGATCAGAAAGAGGCCCGAGCTCTGGAACACAGGCGTGCAAGAGAAGTATGTGTTGTACAGAAGCGCGTTCTGGCCCCCCTCTCCCCCACCGCCTCCCCCCCTTCTCTGGAGACTGTCCTCCCCCTCTCCTCCCCCCTCCTCCCCTCCCCACCACCCGTGGACTGGGCGCCGTCCAGTCAAAATCCATAATGTCACGGCGTCGGTGCGTGGATGCGGGGTCTGGAACACGTGGGGGAGGAGGAAGGGAAGGAGGGGGAGGAGGAGGAGGAGGAGGAGGAGGAGGAGGAGGAGGAGGAGGAGGAGAAGGAGGAGGAGGAGGAGGAAGAAGAGGAGCAGGACGAGGAGGCAGAAGAGGGCAGAAGAGGAGTACAGGGAGCGGCCAGCAGAGGAGACGGAAGAGACAAAGGGAACACAAGAGGAGGATGGGGAGGAGGAGGAGGAGGAGGAGGAGGAGGAGGAGGAGAGGAGGAGGGAGGAGGAAGAGGAGGAGGAGGAGGAGAGGAGGAGGAGGAGGCTGAGGAGGCCGAGGGGGGATGCGCCCTCGCCGACACCAGCGCCAGTGCCTACGCCAGTACCGCCGCCAGCTCCGACGCCAGCAGTGTCAACGCCGACGCCTCCGCCAAGCCCAAGGACGAGGAGGCGAAAAGGGAAGAGGACGAGGACGAGGACGAGGACGAGGACGAGGAGGAGGAGGAGGAGGAGGAGGAGGAGGAGGAAGAGGAGGGGGAGGAGGAGAGGAGGAGGAGGAGGGAGGAGGAGGAGGAGGAGGAGGAGGAGGCGGAGGAGGAGGAGGAGGAGGAGGAGGAGGAGCAAGAGGAGGAGGACGAGGAGGAGGAGGAGGAGGCGGAGAGGAGGAAGAGGCGGAGGAGGTGAGAAGGGCAGAAGAGGCGCAGGGGGAGTGGCCAACGAGGAGGCGGAGGAAGATAAGAGGGCAGAAGGGGAAGATAAGAGGAGGCTAAGAACGCCAGGGAGGATGCGATGCGCCTACCCCAGCACCACCGCCATTGCCTACGCCACCACCGCCGCCAGCTCCGACGCCAGCAATGCCAGTGCCTCCGACGCCAGCTCGAACGCCAGCGCCTACGCATACGCCAGCCCCTAGACCAAGGCTGAGGAGGACGTGGAAGCGACGACAGCAGGAGAAGACGAGGAGGCTGGGGAGGCAGAGGATGAAGCCGCTCTCGCCAGCAACAACGCCAGTGCCGACTGCAGCACCAACGCCAGGTCTGCCGTCAACGCTGCTGGTACCTCTGGCGCCAGCTCGGACGCCAGCGCCTACGCCTATGCTGGCCCGACTGCCAAAGCGGAGCGACACGAGGAGGATGGGAAGGCGACGACGGCACTAGCGGATGAGGCTGAGGAGGCAAAGAAGGAAAGCGCTTATGTAGACACCAACGCCAGTGCCTGCGCCAGCACCAACGCCAGCTCCCATTCCAGCTATTCGGATGCCTCTCACGCCAGTTTGAACGCCAGCGCCTACACCCACGCCGGGTGTAAAGGCCAACGATGAAGAGGACGAGGGAGAAGAGGAGGCGACGACGGCAGCAGGGGAGGAAGTGGCTGAGAAGGCCGAGAAGAACTGCGATTACGCCAGCACCAACGCCAGCACCAACGCCAGCGCCTACGCCAGCACCAACGCCAGCTCCGACGCCAGCTCGGACGCTAGCGCCTACACCTACGCCCACCCCAAAGCCAAGGCCAAGGCCGGTGAGGACGAGGAGGACGAGGAGGCGACGACGGTAGCAGCGGAGGAAGAGGCTGGGAAGGCTGGGGAGGACTACGCCAACGCTGGCTCCAACGCCAGCACCTACGCCAACATCATCGCCAGCTCCAACACTAGCACTGCAGGTACCTCAGACGCCAGCTCGGACGCCAGCAGCTGCGCCTACGTCAGCCCCATGGCCAAAGAGGAAGAAGATACGGAGGACGAGGACGCCACGTTAGCAGCAGTGTGCGAGGAGGCTGGGGAGGCCAAGGAAGAATACGCCTTCGCCGGCACCAACGCTGGCGCCTTCGCCAGCACCAACGCCAGCGCCAGCTCGGACGCTAGCGCCTATCTACGCCTCCGACCGCCCCAAGGCCAAGGCCACGGCTGGTGAGGACGAGGAGGACAAGGAGGCGACGACGGCAGCAACAGAGGAAGAGGCTGAGAAGGCCGAGAAAGAATAATACGCCTACGCCCACGCCAGTGCCCGCGCCAACGCCAGCACCAACGCCAACCCCGACGCCAGCATTGCCACGACCGCTGACGCCAGCTCGACGCCATCCAGGGCAACGCACGTAGTGAGCGAGAGAGTCAGGGCACTCGCATCCCATTAGACAGGACAGATCGGGGTTGCACATGCGGGTGTCCGTGACCCACCCCCCCGTCCACGTCTTGATGGCAGCCATTCTCCAGGACGGGGGGGGACGAAGCAGAAGACCCACCACCCCGTCCCAGCCCACCCCACGACAGACGTCCTCCCCGACCTGGAACCATCGCTGGAGACGCTGGGCAATGAGAGGGATGAGAGAGGAGGCAGAGGGGTAAAGGATAGGAGCACTGCCCGCCTGGAGGCACTTCTGCGTCTTGACAGGCTGGGCAGGCCTGCCAGCTGCCAGGGCCTCCTGCTGGGCCGACTGGCGATCACGCAAGAGGGCAAGGCCCGCGCGGGCGGGGGAGGCGAGGGGGCCGAGCTCTTCCGCGGCCTCCGCCGCGCTGCGGAGGTTCCAGGCCAGCGGGGGCTCGATCCAGAAGCTCGGCCACGGAGTGTGCCCGTTCCCTCGCCCCACCCACTGCACCAACGGGAGGTGTTCCTCCGCCTCAGCTTGAAGCCTCGGCCAGAGCGATCTCCAGACCGTCGTCGTCTCGGGGGCGGTTCGCATTCGGGCAGCGAGGGCGACAGCACGGAGCGGGGGGAGCGAGGGGCCACCGAAGGAGTGGAGGTCGAAGAAGCAGCGAAGGGGGAGCCACGAGCCAGGCGCACGGAAGAGCCG
>CAUYUJ010018809.1:5000-172500 GCA_963575745.1 Prorocentrum cordatum | reverse complement strand
CCAAGTCCAGCAGAACCGGCAGCCCTGTTGCAGGTAGCGCTGGACCAAACGAGAGTGCGGCGAAAGTCCTGCCACACGCAGGGAGAACAACCGGGGTCGCGCAGCAGGCAGTTGCGAAGGATGACTCGCCTCTGAACCAGGTCAAGGCAGTAACCTCCAGCGGCGAGTACAGGCGATCCGACAACGCAAGGACGCCCAACCCCGACGAAGACGGCGACTGCAAACAAGAGGCAGCTCGGAGCATCAAAAAAAGCAAGGTGCAACGAGACACGCGCGGACTTTGAGGGCACGCTCGATCTAGAAAAAGGGCGTACCTGGCAACATGGGCCAGCTGCGGTGTGCGACCACAAAACTGAATCGAAGACGTCGTCCAGTGCCCGTCGCCCCAAAACTGACTGTAAGTGGTGCGGTACCGACACGGCCCTGCGCACAGCATCCAGCAACAGGGCAGGGCAGACGACGACAGACATCACTCGAGAGGACAATGGGCTGCTGGCTCTGCCACTGGAAACCTGCCGGCTGCGGCAGCCCTTCCGCAAGGCGCTAAAAAGCAAGTGGCGTTTGCGCACCAGCTCGTGGAAACGCAAACAAAAAACGTACACCTCACCAAGCACGTACCGGTTATTTTTCCCGACGTGGCAGTACTCATCGGCGCGCTGGCGTGCGGTTCCCACGATGGGCAGGACGATGGGTTGATTACGCTCGTAGAGAAAGGACAACAAAAATCAAAACTAGAAGCACACCACAGATGGCAAAGAACCCGACCACAGACACGCCTGCATGCCGCCAGGCCAGAAGGACTGGGGACCTCACTGTGGCAAGAAGGCGCGTGAGGGGTGCGCCACGCTGGCGCGGTTCCGCAACACCCGTGGTGGCCCATTTTCTTGATCTGCGGGGCGAGAGCGAACCTCTTCCGCTAAAAGCTAGGCGGGCTACGCACAGCTTTAATTAGGGAGACAGGGCACAAGAAGGCAGGGCCTCAGGCGGCCGGAGCGGGCGGGGCCCCGGGTGCAGGCGGTGCCGAAGTGGATGTGCAGGAGCAGGTACGCCGCGGACTGGCACACCCGTGGTGGCACAGACAACCACGAAACATGTGAGGAAGGCGCGCCCAAATGAAAAGGTGCCACCAAGAGGGCGCTGCCCCTGGGGCAGTGGGCGCCCCAATTACAGGCCCACGCGAAACGCGCGTGAGGTGTGCTGCAAGGGAGGGGCGCCGCCAGGCGAACCCTGCCACTTCGGCCTTCGGTGGAACTCCACGTGGGGGGTGGGGGGCGGGCACGTCCCGCATGAGGAATGTGCCGAAATCCGTGTTTGCCCAGGGTGAAAAGGCGTGTGAGAGATTGGGTCGTGCCCCCTCCCCCTGTCCCCCTCCCCCACGGTCTCGAATCACGTTTCAGGGAAGGGCAGGGAGGGAAGAGTGGGGAGGAGGGGGGGAGGACAAGCTCGCCAGCACACCCCCGGGGCATCTGGAGCCCCAGACCCGACAAGCCCTACGACTGTCCAAGAGAGACCACAAAGAGCGTCAAGACGGTCCCTGAGTGTCGAGACCGCCTTCGGTAGCCCCACGACGGTCAAAGATGGCTGCGAAATGGTCCACGAGGCCCCCAGGAAGGCCCACATGTTTCCCCAAAGGACCGCCAAAGGCCCCAAGTGGGAAACTTACACGTTTGGCATGCTCGCCTTCTTCGACTTGCCACCGCACAAGACGGCCCCAAAAGTCCCCAGGATCGTCCCAAGAGAAGCTAGGAGGCCCTCAAGCAGGCTCAAAGACTGCCCAAGAGGGGGCGTAAGCCGTCCCAAAAGCCGCCCAAGATCGCCCGAGAGGCACGGAAGAGACCCCCAGAGGGGCCCAACCCTGAGAAATACCAACCCAAGACGGCCCAAGGAGACGCCCCGAAGCCCCCGATGCGCCCCCAAGAGGCCCCAAATGGGGCTCCCAATAGCCCTCCCAGAGGCTCCTTTAGCAACCCAAAAAAAAACCTTCCAGATGCCCCAGGGAGCCCCATCCTACTCCTCGCCCCCCCCCCCTTCCAACCAGTCTGTCACATTTGTCCTTGGGACTCGGCGGAATGGCGAAAACCTATTGAAAAAACGGCGCCGCTATAAGAACCCTGTAAATGCAGCCTTCGGTGAAGTCCCCTGTTGGGCAAAACGAGGTGCGAGCGGGTTGCAAGAATAGAACGGCGCCGCAAGGCAAACCTGCCTCTGTTTGTGTTTGTTGGAGTTCCCTGTGAGCCCGTCCTGCCCGTCCCCCTCCCCCTCACCACGACCACACCCACCCCACGCGCCGCTTTTAGGGGCGACGCGGCTCTGCCACCGCTCTCAGGGCGGCACTCCTGGTGACGCCACCCCGCGCGCAGCGAACCCCCCTTTTTGAAAAGCATTGCACACAGACAGAGAAAACACAACAACAAACAAACCAAGGCCAAACATGACAACAACAACGAGGGAGAAAAAAAAAAAAAGAGGAAACAGAAAAAGAGAGGCAAAAAAAGGCGTGGCAGCGCAGCGGGCTAGGCAACCGTCCAGAGAGATGCTGGCTGCGTCGCCTCACCCCGACAATGGGCAATAGTTTATGTGTAAACCGCTGTCCGCGTCGAGACAGGGCAGGGTTCCCGCAGCGGGATTGGGTTGTTCAACCAGGATCACCTCGCAAGTTCTAGCGCACGTGCGTCCTCCTCCTCCTCCTCGTCCTCCTCCTGCTCATCCACACTCCTCCTCCTCTTCCTCCTTTTTCCTCCTCCTCCTCCTCATCCTCATCCTCCTCCTCATTCTCACCATCATCATCACCACCACCAGTAGCACCACCACCACCATTATCATCATCATCATCAGCATCATCATCAACATTGCCATCATCATCCTCATCATCATCACCATCAGCATCCTCGAAATCATCATCATCATCATCATCATCATCAGCATCATCATCACAATCATCATCATCGTCATCATCGTGATCATCATCATCATCATCATCATACTCCTCCTCATACTCCTCCTCCTCCTCCTCCTCCTCCTCCTCCTTTCCCTCCTCGTCATACTCCTCCTGATAACCCTCCTCATTCGTCCTCCTCCTCCTCCTCCTCCTGCTCGTCCTCCTCCTTCTCCTCATTATCCTATCTCCTCCTCCTCCACCTCCTCCTGTTTGTTTTCCTGTTCATGATCATGTCCCTTTTTTCTCTCATTTGTATCTTCCCTTGTTCTCATATTCCTCCTCTTCCTTCTTCGCCCCCCCCCCCTTTCTCCCTCCCCCCCCCCTCCCTCCTCCGCCTCTTCACCCTCGTTCCCCTTCCTTCCTTCGCCCCCACGCAGGCCCCAGGGGCGGCCCGAAAAGGCCCCCCGCCCCCTTGCTCCGAGAGAGTTCCTTGTTCATCCTGGCTGCCCATTCTGTTTCACTGCGCGTGTCTCTTCGCCCTGTTCCTCGTCAACTTTCATGGGCAGGGTTTGCGAACGGGCAGGTGGGGATTTCTTGATCGCGACCGCGGCGAAAAGGTCGGGCGGCGTCACTGGGCGAAGCACAGAGGCGACAGCCTAAACTAGCGCACGCGAAGGGGAAGGCGATAGGAGACAAGAACAAGCAGGGAGAAGGCAGACAGGAGGCGAGCCTCGCTGCCGCTCACAGGAAAGCGTACGCCACGAAGTCCTTCCGGGCGACGCGCAGCACCAAGCGGTAATTCGGGTAAGCCAACACCACGTCCATGACGAGGAAGACCGCCACCACGACGTACAGAAAGCCCAGGGCAGGCCGAGGGGCGCGGAACGTAGGACAGCAGGCCAACGTCCCGGAGGAACCGACTTGGCACGCGCGCGCTCAACGAAATAGATCCAGATCGCCAGACACTGGGGGGTGTCGGGGGGCGCGGCCAGGGCGGGCGCGAACAGACCGCGCCGCCATTGACGGGAGGGCACAGCCTGATGACTGCCGGACGAGCAGCGCGGCGGGGGGGGGGGGCCAGCGCCCGTCGACACCGCGCGGGAAGGAACAGAGGAGACGGCCCACGCCGGCCGCCCGGGAGGAGGCGGGGGGGCACACACGCGAGGCTGGGGCCCCAGAGTAGGGCGCAGGGGGCGGCCAGCCGACGCAGGGAGCCCAGAGACCGCGGGCCCCAGGCCACCACGGGGTAGGCAGCGGAGGAGACAGGCAGGCGAAGGCCGACCCGAGGAAGAACCGACGGGGAGAAGCCCCCACACAGGAGGAGACCAGCAGACCGGCGCCCTGGGTCGAGGAGGTTTCGCTGCGACCTCGCGCGCGGGGCCCGGCAGACCAGGGCGGGGGGCAGGGCAGGCGAGGGCCTGGCAACCGCGACACCGCTGGGGGAGGGCCGCGGGGAGCGGACACGGCGGTGAGACACGCCGGACGCCCCAAAGGCCACGCAGCAAAAGACGAGGCGAGCGCCGCGGAAGCCCCGGGCGCCCGCCCAGAGCGGGGGCGAGGGGGAAGGCCCGACGCCAGGAGGCGGAGGGCCATAGGCTTCCCGGGGGCCGCGGCGCGGGCCGACCGCCGAAATACTCAAATGCAACAAGCATCATAATGGAGGAGAACATGATGAATATTGGCATGCTTCCAGGAGAGAAGCAATGAGAAACCAGAGACTTACCAGCACGAGCAGAAAACATGAAAGGGAGCATTAACTTCCCCTTATAAACCGGCGCCCTCTTTAACCACTTCGGGCGCAGACAAACGCTTTCACTTTCTTTAAACTCTAAATTTAAATTACACTGGAAGCCGGCGGCAAACCGTCAACCTTGGCTACCGCCGGGAACTCGTAGAGCTTCCTTGCATTATACTCGAATGGCATGCGAGCCTGGCCAACGCCGCTGTAGGTGTCGGCGGGCACTGCGCGTCGAAATTCCTGTAATGTTATGTTATGACTCTGATGTCGGTGAGCGGGAGGCAAGTTGTTGGAGTTGCCGCAACGTCGTGGCTTCTTCGTGGGCGCGCGCGTGTCGGGAAGCCTCGGAAGACCCCGGCTGCGTTTGCGATTCTGCGCGCGCGTCTGCGCGCGCGTGGAGGAGGAGGAGGAAGAGGGGGGAGGGGGAGGAGGAGGAGGAGGCGGAATAGGAGGAGTAGGAAGAGGAGGAGAAGGAGGAGGAGAAGGGCAAGGAAGAGGAGGAGGAGGAGGAGGAGGAGGAGGAGGAGGAGGAGGAGGGGGAGGAGAAGGGGAAGGAGGGGAAGGGGAGGAAGAGGAGGAGGAGGAAGAAAGGAACCGGAGAGGGAGCAGTCTCTCTCGGCGCGTAGGACGCGAGGATCTCGTCGTCCGGGAGCACGTCAAACAGGCGCGGGTCGTAGTACTTGTGCATGGGCTCGTCCGCAGTACCCCCCAGGCGCCAGGGCCCATACGTGCCCGCAAACGCACACAACGCCCGGAGCACGTGCCCACAGTAGCGCCAGCGCACGTGCAGGCCCTCCACGACCTCCTTCCCGAACCCTACATTCCGCCGCAACATCAAGCTGAAGGGCACTTTCCGGGGGTGCCAGGGCAGCACCACCCGCGGCTCCACGTTCTCCTGGAGCTCCCTCCCCCTGCCTCCATGATCGTACTCGATGATCACGTCCCCGCTGAGCAGCACCTCCACGACGCGCCCTGGGAAGACCAGGCGCCCGTGCAGGTCCACGCCGAAGCGCTGCCGCTCCTCGTCCGTGCAGCCCGCGGCCATGCGCTCGGAGCGGCGCGGGTCGTCGGGGCGCTCGCCGGGCCCGCGCGCCGAGTTCACGCGGCCCCCCACGCGGAACCCCTTCATGAGCTCGTGGCGCCGCGAGAACCCTGCCACGTCCTGCGGGAACGAGATGACGTTCTTGCGGAACTTGCGCAGCCCCGTCCGGGACACCGTGGCCAGGTGCACTTGCATGTGGTCCAGGGCAATGAGGAGGCTCTCCGTGAGCGTAGCCTGGTCGAACAGCTCGCGCAGGTCATCGGACGGGAAGCGGAAGCACGGGTCCATGTGGTTCTGCGCGGTGCGGAGACCCACCACCTGATACAGGTCGTCCTCCGTGGCCGCGGCCGCGGCCTGCTTGTCCAGGTCCTGCCTGCACCGCATACACACGCCCCTGCACTCCAGAGCGAAGCCGTCCGGCGGGTCGCGCGGCGGCACCTCGTCCCACTCGGCCACCTCCGTGCTGCACGCGGCCAGCCCGTCCCCGCCGCGACGCAGCAGCAGCATCTCATCCGCGAGCTGGTCCGGCGGCTCGAAGGCAGGGTGGAACGCCGGGAACCGCTCCTGGCACTCGTGGCACGTGAACTTCACCATGCGCGTCAGGGTCGCCTGCGCCGCCTGCACGGCCCGCACGGACGCATCGCGCAGCTGCACGTCATACTTCGCCACGCGCAGCAGCACCGTCTTCAGCGCCAGCAGCATGCACTTCTGGCGCACATCTCCCGCGGCAACGCGCGCGCGGTGGTCAAGCAGAACCTCTCGCCATCCGTGGCCCGCGCGATTGCAGACGCGCCCCGTCGGTTTGAACTCCCACTCCTGCGCCTCGGGCATGGCCCCGAACACGAACACCTCCCGAGCGGCATGCCCCTCCTTCGCGGGGACCCCCCCTGGAGCCCATCTCGTCCGAATCTCCACCCGCAGAGCATCGCCGTAGCGGCCGCGTTTCTTCGCTGGACGCCCTCGCCCTCGACCCCCGCGACCTGCCCCCCTGGCGCCCTGGGCGGAGGCCTGCCGCAGCGCGTCGAGGCCCTCCATCGCAGTGCGCTCGCCCGCACCGCCCTCGGCCAGCAGCCCCGCCACGCCCACGTCCCCCTGGAGCTGGCCCACCAAGACGCGGCCCGGCTCCTCGCCCTCCTCCGCCCTGCGCTCGCGCGGACCCTGGCCTCTCCACCACGCACCCGCCATGTCCGCGGGCTCGCGCCACCCAGCAAGCCGCACCACGGGCAAGACGACCACGTCGTCGTCCGGGACCACGTTCGCCGCGAAGCCCACCGCAACGCGAGACTCGCGCTGCCATAGTGCCTGGAAGTCGTCCGCGCCCCCCCCACCCGGCTCATCGCAGCACCGCACCGCCCACCACTGCGTCGCGCCACCCTCGCCCACGACTGGCGTCTGCAGCATGCTGCACTCGAAACGCACCCGAGGCCACTGGGAGCGCCAACGGAAGTCTTCCTCCACGGATACCTCCTCCCACCGCGTGCGCGCCTCGCCGGGATCGCGACCCTGCGCGCTACCCTCCACCTGCAGCAACGCGCGCCCGAAACGGCCCGGTTGCCCCGGCTCCATCAGCGCACCCCACAGCGCATTCCCGTCGGAACCCTGGATGCGCACGGCCGCCCGATCGCACCCTCGCCGCGACACCAAGTTCTCGCGCGCGGCATCGACCAGCTCCCGCAGCCGCTTCTCCTTCAAGTGCGGCACGGACGCCACTGCCCACGCGCGCGCGGGCCGACCCCCGCTTCGAGGCAAGTCAGCGCGGCGCGGCGCGCGCCCCTCCGCGCCCTCCGCCGCACGCGACGCCGCCAAGTCTGCCTCCTCCGGCGGCCCAGCACCATCGAGGCGCACGAGCTCCGAGGCGAGCGCCGCGCGCACCTCGCCCGGCAGCGCCACGTCGTCCTCCGAGGCGACCTCGTGGTCCGACGCAGACCGCTCGTCGTCCTGCTCCGACGCCGAGAGCTCCGCTATCTCGGCGACGAGCTCGCCGCCGCGCGCCTCTCCCGCGGGCCCGCGCCCCGCGCCACTCACCTCGGCCCGTTCTTCGGCGGACGGCTTGCGCCCAAGCCTCCTGCGCTTCGCCGGCCTCGCCGCCTCCGCCGCGCCCTCGCCGGCACCCCCGCAATCGTCAGCCGTGCTCGCAGCACTGGCAGCGGCCGCCTCCGCCTCAGACGTCTTGCGCCCCAACCGCCGCCTCCCCGCGCCGCGCCCCGCCCCGTTCCTGGCAGCCTCCGCCTCGGACGTCTTACGCCCCAGCCGCCGCTTCCCGCGGCCCCCGCGCGCTCCCCCGTTGGCCTCCACCTCCGACGTCTTGCGCCCCAACCGCCGCTTCCCGCACCCCCCGCGCGACCCCCCCGCGCCACCGCCCTCGCACGCCGCGCCGCCCGCCGCGCCGTCGCCCTCGCCGCCGCGCGCAGCGCCTTGATCCCGCGACGCGTCACTCGCCGCAGCGCCCTCCGCCCGGTCGCGCTCCTCCTGCGACGTCTTGCGCCCCAGGCGCCGCTTCCGACCACGCTGGCGCACGCCCCCAGCGGCGCCGTCCTCCTGCGGCCCCTCCCCCGCGGCGTCGCCGCCCTCTCCGCCGAGCGCAGCGCCCTGGTCCCCCGACGTAGCAGCCACCGCCCCCGCACACCGCGCCGCCGCCCCCCTCCCCACTCCTCCCAGTCCAAGTCGGTGTCGCGAACCTTATAGTACTCATCCCCACGCGCGCGCGCGGCGCAGGCGGGCAGGAGCAGGCGCCAGCAGTGGCACCGATCGCACTGAGCCCAATTCCGCATACAGAACAAGTGCGACGCCCCGTCGTCTGCTCCCCCGCACGCCTCGGGCCCGGCGCCGCCGTCGCCGCCCCCCTGCGGATCCTCTCCGGGCGCATGCCCCATTTTCTCGTTCGCGTGCAGCCTGTTCTCCTTCGAACGCGGATCAATGTGCGGAAAGCACGGCGGGCCTACGTACGGCTTCAGATACTGCTGCTTCATTGGGTACCGCCGGATCTCCTCGCTGGTAAACCCGCAACGCCTCCACGCAGTCCTTCTCGCTACATTCCATTTCGGAAGCTTGCAGCTGCCCCAGGTACTTGTTGAAGACCGCCCTGCTGTACCACATGAACACCTTCCCCCCCTGCTGCCCATTGTAGGACTCCCTCTCCGATCCGAACCGAGTAGTTCCCTCCCCGCAGCGATCCTGCAGTGTTCGCACCCCTGCCCCCTTCTCGTATAGAAGCCAGAACGGCAATAGTTCTTATTGATTCGGAGATTGTCATGGACTTGCTTCAGGCACTGCTCGTACTCACGGTTCGTTAACACAAATCGCCCGTGCTCGTCCACCTCACACAAGGACTTCAGCTCAGGCTTCATCTTCGACGCCACGTCCCACATCGCGTGCCGCGCGTACCACTGCTTAGATGGCTTGTTCGCCTTGAGCGCCAACTCCTTGAACTTATCCAACGCGCCTGCAGGAATCGGGCCCCTGACGCGACCGTGCGGGCACCCATATCGAGCACACTTCCCGCACACGTCGCTCCCCGTCTTCGGCCGAAACCGACACTGCTCTCGCCCCCAGCCCCCCCCCACGTCAGCCCTTTGCAGCGGTCCTCGTCCACGTAATCCGGCTGGAACTGCCGGGACTCTGCCTCGGACGCAAGCGCCCCGTCCGCGGCCCCGCGCTTCCGGCGCGCTCTCCGGGCACCGCGCGGACGCGCGGCCGGCCCGCTGCCTTCGCTTGCACCATCGTCAGCACCCCCGACGTCCACGGTCACTCCAGGGATGACAGGCATCTCCTCGCCATCAGAATCGCTCGGCGGCGCCGCGGCCGAAGCCGCGCCCCGAAGAGCGCGCCTCGCAGCCGCTGCCTGCGGTGCGACGGCGTCCGATCGCGCCCGAGCAGCCCCCGCGCCATCCTCTTCCACCGTAACCCCTGGAAGCATCGGCATGTCCTCACCCGAATCGCTCTCGTCCCCAGACGCACGGCCGCGCGTGGCGACCGCAGCTGCAGGTCGACGAAGCACGGACGCCCCTGCGGCATTGCCCGAATCGGCATCGTCGACGGTGACTCCCGGGATGACTGGCATGTCCTCGCCAGACGACGACGGCGCCCCATCCTCACCGGTCGCGCGTCGCTCCCGCGCAGCAACGCCCGCCATGACGTTCGGGTTCTGCGCACCGCGGAGATGCGCACCTCGCTGGCTTTTCGCGGCGGCCTTCTGTTTCGGCGCACTCCTCTTCGGCGCGCCTGCAATCGACCGCAGCCACGGCGCGGCGCCTGCGTCTCCGAGAGATACGCCAGCGGCCAAGCGACCGTCCACATCAACGACCGTCGCGACATGGCCCTCTGGGTACCACACAACGCTGCCGATCTCGGCCCCCCCCGCGGAACCCAAAAACCATGCGCCGGAACACTCCCCACGCAGTAAACCACCTGCACTCTCCGCCTCACAGACTCGCATCCTCGAACGGCGCGCCTCCAGCCAATCCTGCACGATAGCAAAGTTCGCCTTCTCCGCCGCGTCACCGCACGCCCCAGCTCCGGAATCATTAGCGCACTGCGACTCGAAGAAGCACTCCGCCTGCGCGCGCGCGCCAGCACCCCCACACCGAGCGACACTCAATTGCAGACACTTATTCCGCCACGGCCCCAGGCGATCTCCCGCGTCAACAACTCCGAGTCGCCCCGACGCGACACCACGTCGAAGGCGCCGCCACCACGCGCGGGACGCGCCAGACCACACAGCAGCACCGAGTCGTCCCACGCGGGAACACACATCGCAGGACACACCGCCCAGCGCGGCGAAGACACAGGCCACGCGCAGAACCGCATCGCCAACGCACTGCCCCGCCCTCTGCGACGCCCTCCAGGCAGCGTCCCCCGCGAACTCGTCCGCGCCCCGGCCCGCCCTGGCCTCGGCAGCGCCGATGCCAATGCCGAGGGGGGACCTGCGCGCGCGCACGCGCCGCCCCCCGCACCTCCGCGCGAAGAGCCCACGCAGGCCACAGTAAAACCACTTGGCGACCCGAACCTTCGCGGCAGACGGCGCCGCATCGGACGGAGCGTCCACGTCGCGCCAGAAACTCTCTCTCTCTTTCCACATCCGCGCGCGCGCCATCGCGCGCGTCACAGCGCGGCCACCCGACAGAACTTGTGGCCTTGGCGGGAACAGACCCAGCGCAGCGAAAACTGAAGCTGCAATCAGCGCAACCTCCCCGACTGACAGCGCAGACACACGCGCTTCCAGAGACGGCAGCGCCACGCGCGGGGTGGACTCGGAATCAACAGCCCGCGCCGCTCGGGCGTTCAGAAACTGCTGCAGTCGCGCGAGTCTCCGCCCCCCCAGCGCCGCGCGGGACACCCGGGCACGCCGCGGCGACTCATCGCGCGCACGCGGCGACTCATCGCGCGGAAGCGGGCGCGGCACGACCGGAAGCGGGACACGGACCGCCATCTCTTCGTTACGCGCCGCCGCCGCCTCCGTCCGCCGCGCCCAGTCCGCCTCCCGCCGCGCGCAGCGCGACCTCCGAAGCATCGCGCGGCACGCCTTGCGATGCGCTTTCTGCTCGCGCTGCGCTGCCTCCCAGGCGGCATCATCCACGACTTCCTCCCGAATCACGTCGTGCTCTGCGCGCAAGCTCTCACGCAGCCGGTCCTCCCACTCAACAGATCCCCCCAGCGGCGGGGCGCGCTCCGCGCCCCGCACAGACGGAGCCCGGACTGAGGCCACGGCCGCGACAGATGCCGAAGCCAACGCCAGTGCCAAAGCGGAAGCCGGGACCGGGGCTGACCAGACGACGTCGTCGGCTCCAATCCAATCGTCGTCAGCGTCGTTCTCGTCGTCGACGTCACAGTCGCTGGCGGCAAAAGCATCAAGTTCCCCCGCGTCGAAAAGCTCTATAAATTCACTGTCATCACTGCTTTCCCACGGCGAATGATCGGCGAGCCGCGCTGGGACGGGCACAGCGACGGAATCCGAGGCCCGCGCGATCCCGCCTGGCAAGACCGGAGCCGAAGCCCGCGACGCAGCCGGAACCTCCCGCGAAAAGTCCAAAAGAAACTCTCCCTCCCAGCGCCCTGACCCAGTAGCCTCCTCTCGGCAGCGCACAGCCCGCGCCAGAGCCGAAGACGGCCGCGAAAATTTCGCGAGCGTTTCCTGCTCCGAACGCGGAGCGCAATGACGGCCGCCCACCGCGCCCGCCGCGCGCGCAGACTCGGGAACCTGTCGCGGAAAATTCTCGATAGTTTCCCCCTCCCAGCGCGCTGCCTCCGAAGAGACACATCCGCACCGAGCGGCCCCCGGAGCAGAAGACCCTCGGGAAAAATCCGCGAGCATTTCCCCCTTCGAGGGCGCCATTCCCGAAACGCCCGCTCCGCCCAACAGGCCACACGCCGGAGCAGGAAACCGTCGCGAAAAAATCGCGATAGTTTCCCCCTCCCAGCGCACTGACCCAGAGGCCACCTCCCCGCGCCGCACAGCCCGCGCTGGCGCCGAAAACGCCCGCGAAAATTTCGCGAGCATTTCGTCTTCCCAGCGCAGACCGCAGTCGCGTCCGCCCACCGCGCCCGCCGCACGCGCAGAATCGGGAAACTGTCGCGGAAAATTCGCGATAGTTTCCCCCTCCCAGCGCGCTGCCTCCGAAGAGACACATCCGCACCGAGCGGCCCCCGGAGCAGAAGACCCTCGGGAAAAATCCGCGAGCGTTTCCCCCTCCGAGGGCGCCATTCCCGAGACGCCCGCTCGGCCCAACAGGCCACACGCCGAAGCAGAAAACCGTCGCGAAAAATTCGCGATAGTTTCCCCCTCCCAGCGCACTGACCCAGAGGCCTCCTCCCCGCGCCGCACAGCCCGCGCTGACGCCGAAAACGCCCGCGAAAATTTCGCGAGCGTTTCGTCCTCCCAGCGCAGACCGCAGTCGCGTCCGCCCACCGCGCCCGCCGCGCCACCGCCACACCACGCTTCCGCACATACAGACTTTCTCTCCAAACCTTCTGTTCCTTTAGTGTAACCCGATGTGATGAACCACCGGGTCCCCTTGGCACGAGGCCCACCTGGAGGGGAACCAGGGCCCGCTTTCGCGGGACTTTCCCCGGCCGCACAGCGTGGCGCGACCAGGCGCCCAGCCGGAGCTGGGGCTTCCACAACAGCTAGCTGCCAAGGGAGAGGAGACTCCCGAGCGCCCGCTGCATAGGTCCTTTGTTTAGCCTCGGTAGGATCGAGGTTCCCTTCACTACTATCTTTCTCGGAGAGTGGAGACTACCGAGCGACTGCCGTGAAGTGTCGATGAACCCCGGTGTGGTTAACCCGGGGGTGTCCGCGCATCGCACCCGCGGAGGGAGAGCCGGCATCAACCCAGCATTTCTCTCGATCACTCGAGAGCACAACCGCGTACGCGGCCGAGCCTTCCCCCGCAGCGTGCTCGAAAGCTTCTGCAGGCCCCAGCGTTTCCTCAGATTGCTCCGAGGCTCACCCCGAAGGGCGGCCCGGGCAGGAGAGCCCAGGTCTTGAAGAGAGAGGTTCCCGGGCTCTCACCGGGCACGCCGCAGTCCCCGGAGGGAGCCACAGCTCTGCTGGACTTTCACTGGCTCCCCCGCCGCCTCCCGGAGGAAGCAACAGGACGTCGTCACGGGTTTCCACCGGACGCGCCGCAGTCCGCGCAGGGACGCACGACTCTGCTGGGCTTGCACCAGCTCCCCCACCGCCACCCGGAGGCAGCAGCAGGTCCTGGGCTTTCACCAGGTGCCCCGCCATCTCCTGTGAGACAGCAGATCTCCCTCGGGTTAGCCCCGAAGGAAGGCCCCAGAGCCCGCCGCCGCTCCCTGCGGAACGACTGCAGACCCCCGGGCCGCGCTAGAAGCTCAAGGCTCCTTGAGCCTAAAGGAAAAGGAAGGAGGAGCGCCTGTGGAGGCTGCGCGGCGGCGGCGGCCCCCCCCCCTCGTCGTCGTCGTCGTCGTCGTCGTCGTCGTCGTCGTCGTCGTCGTCGTCGTCGTCGTCGTCGTCGTCGTCGTCGTCGTCGTCGTCGTCGTCGTCGTCGTCCGTCGTCGGTCGTCCAGTCGTCGTCGTCGTCCGTACGTCGTCGTCGTCGTCGTCGGTCTTCGTCGTCGTCGTCCCGTTCGTCGGTCGTCGTCGTCGTCGTCGTCGTCGTCGTCGTCGTGTCGTCGCGTCGTCTCGTCGGTTCGTCTCGTCGTCGTCGTTCGTCGTAGTCGTCGGTCGTCGTCGTCGTCGTCGTCGTCGTACGTCGTCGTCGTCGTTCGTCGTCGTCGTCGTCGGTCGTCGTCGTCGTGTAGTCGTCGTCGTCGTCGTCGTCGTCGTTCGTCGTTCGTCGTCTTCCCTCCGCTCCCTCGCGCTTGTCCCTTTTCTGCTCCCTGCTGGCCGGCCCCCCTCTGCTTGCCTTGCCCTGCTGCGCTCTCCCGGTGCCCCCCCGCCGGCCCCTCGCGCCTCCGTCGTCGTCGTCGTCGTCCCTCCCACTCCCTCGCCGCTGCTGCTCCTTTCTGCTCCCTGCTGGCCGGCCCCTCCTCTGCTTGCCCTGCCCTTCTGCTCTCTCCCGGTGCCCCCCCGCCGCCCCCCAACCGCGGCCGCAGCCGGAGCCGCAGCCGCGGCCGCGGCCACGGCTGGAAGAAAAAAACCACCGCGAAAAATTCGCAACAGTTTCCCCCCTCCCAGCCGCGGCCGCAGCGACAGCCGGAGCCGCAGCCGTGGCCGCGGCAGCGGTTGGAAGAAGAAAACCACCGCGAAAAATTCGCGACAGTTCCCCCCCTCCCAGCCGCAGCCGCAGCCGCAGCCGCAGCCGCGGCCGCGGCTGAGGCTGGAAGAAGAAAACCACCGCGAAAAATTCGCAACAGTTTCCCCCCTCCCAGCCCCAGCCGCAGCCGCAGCCGCAGCCGCGGCCGCGGCCGCGGCTGGAAGAGGAAAACCACCGCGAAAAAATCGCAATAGTTTCCCCCTTCCAGCCGCGGCCAGAGCCGCAGCCGCGGCCGCCGCCGCGGCTGGAAGAAGAGAACCACCGCGAAAAATTCGCGATAGTTTCCCCCTCCCAACCGCGGCCGCAGCCGCAGCCGCAGCCGCGGCCGCAGCCACAGCCAGAGCCGCAGCCGCGGCCGCGGCCGCGGCTGGAAGAAGAAAACCACCGCGAAAAATTCGCGACAGTTTCCCCTCCCAGCCGCGGCCGCAGCCGCAGCCGCAGCCGCGGCCGCGCCTGGAAGAGGAAAACCACCGCGAAAAATTCGCGATAATTTCCCCCTCCCAGCCGCGGCCACAGCCACAGCCAGAGCCGCAGCCGCGGCCGCGACCGCGGCTGGAAGAAGAAAACCACCGCGAAAAATTCGCGATAGTTTCCCCCTCCCAGCCGCGGCCGCAGCCGCAGCCGCAGCCGCGGCCGCGGCCGCGGCTGGAAGAGAAAACCACCGCGAAAAATTCGCGATAGTTTCCCCCTCCCAGCCGCGGCCACAGCCAGAGCCGCAGCCGCGGCCGCGGCCGCGGCTGGAAGAAGAAAACCACCGCGAAAAATTCGCGATAGTTTCCCCCTCCCAGCCGCGGCCGCAGCCGCAGCCGCAGCCGCGGCCGCGGCCACGGCTGGAAGAGGAAAACCACTGCGAAAAATTCGCAATAGTTTCCCCCTCCCAGCCGCGGCCGCAGCCACAGCCAGAGCCGCAGCCGCGGCCGCGGCCGCGGCTGGAAGAGGAAAACCACCGCGAAAAATTCGCGATAATTTCCCCCTCCCAGCCGCGGCCGCAGCCACAGCCAGAGCCGCAGCCGCGGCCGCGGCCGCGGCTGGAAGAAGAAAACCACCGCGAAAAATTCGCGATAGTTTCCCCCTCCCAGCCGCGGCCGCAGCCGCAGCCGCAGCCGCGGCCGCGCCTGGAAGAGGAAAACCACCGCGAAAAATTCGCCATAATTTCCCCCTCCCAGCCGCGGCCGCAGCCACAGCCAGAGCCGCAGCCGCGGCCGCGGCCGCGGCTGGAAGAAGAAAACTATCGCGAAAAATTCGCGATAGTTTCCCCCTCCCAGCCGCGGCCGCAGCCGCAGCCGCAGCCGCGGCCGCGGCCGCGGCTGGAAGAGGAAAACCACCGCGAAAAATCGCGATAGTTTCCCCTCCCAACCGCGGCCGCAGCCACACCCGCCGCAGCCGCGGCCGCGGCTGGAAGAAGAAAACCACCGCGAAAAATTCGCGATAGTTTCCCCCTCCGAACCGCCGCCGCAGCCGCAGCCGCAGCCGCGGCCGCGGCCGCGGCCGCGGCTGGAAGAGGAAAACCACAGCGAAAAATTATGCTAACGGGGTTCCCCACATAAAAACATTAACGATTTCGTGGGACCCATTTTCTTGATGCCCTCCTCGCTTTGGCGGGGCCCCGCTGGAAGGGAGGAGGGGCACGAAACCATGTAAATAGCATGGTTGTCGGATACCCTCCTCGCTCAGGCGGGGCCTCCCTGGAGAGGTGGGAGGGGCACGAAACCAGGTAAATAGTATGGTTTTCGGATACCCTCCTCGCTCAGGCGGGGCCTCCCTGGAAAGGTGGGAGGGGCGCGAAACCATGTAAATAGTATGGTTTTCGGATGCCCTCATCGCTCAGGCGGGGCCTCCCTGGAGGTGTGGGAGGGGCACGAAACCATGTAAATAATATGGTTTCCGGATACCCCCCTCGCACAGGCGGGGCCTCCCTGGAGAGGTGGGAGGGGCACGAAACCATGTAAATAATATGGTTTTCGGATACCCTCCTCGCTCAGGCGGGGCCTCCCTGGAGAAGTGGGAGGCTCAGGCGGGGCCTCCCTGGAGGGGTGGGAGGGGCACGAAACCATGTAAATAATATGGTTTGCGGATACCCTCCTCGCTCAGGCGGGGCCTCCCTGGCATGGTATGGTATGGTATGTGTGGTAGGAACTATGGTATGGTATGGTGTGTGTGGTAGGAATAATATTGTGATGTATGGAAGATGGAGCGGGAGGTGGGTGGGAAGGAGAGGGTGTTCTGGGAAAACAAGAACCCCACTCAGGATGTGGGGAATTCGCGATAGTTTCCCCCTCCCAGCCGCGGCCGCAGCCGCAGCCGCAGATGCGGCCGCGGCCGCGGCTGGAAGAAGAAAACCACCGCGAAAAATTCGCGATAGTTTCCCCCTCCCAGCCGCGACCGCAACCGCAGCCGCAGCCGCGGCCGCGGCCGCGGCTGAGAGAAGGAAAACCACCGCGAAAAATTCGCGATATATTCCCTCTCCCAGCCGCGGCCGCAGCCACAGCCGCAGCCCCAAATCTATGTTACATATTTCATATCATAATCATATGTGATCCTTCGAATGTACAACTACGCTGCTTATTTCGTATCACTCCGCGGCACCCCCTCTCTGCCCACCGCGGCTCCCCCTCTCCCTGTTTGTGGCCTCCGCGGCACCCCCTCTCTGATGAGGGGCGGAGGTGGCTCGGGCGGCTGCGGCCTTCGGTTTCGCTGACGAGATGTACCAGAAGCTCAGGACCTGGGCATCCTTTCTAAGGCCCGTACGGTCCATCTCAGCAACTCTCCATCCCCGCTACACCTCCGGTCCGTCCTACGTTCCGCTCTGGCCCGACTTTAGGAAACAGGGCGCCCCCACACGGTCTGCCTTGGGACTAGCCCCTTTGACCGTGTGCCGCAACCAAGTTCCCAGGGACGAAGCCTGCCACAGCTCCGCCCCAGCAGTCTCTGGCAACTGCCCGTGCCACCAGTCCTTGGGTCCGGCTCCCGCCAGTTCTTGGGTTGGTCGCCCGCCGGCTTGTGGGTCCGGTCTCCCCTTAGGAATGGGATTGCTCCCGGGTCCAGTGGCCCGCCAGTTCTAGGGTTGGTCGCCCTGGAATGGGATTTCTCCCTCTCTGCCGTCGGTGAGCAGTTTAGCGACATGCTCAAGTCAAAATAACCCAGGCCAAAGCCCGAGCCCGAGCCCGAGCCCGAGCCCGAGCCCGAGCCCGAGCCCGAGCCCGAGCCTGAGCCCGCGCCCGCGCCCGAGCCCGAGCCCGAGCCCGAGCCCGAGCCCGAGCCCGAGCCCGAGCCCGAGCCCGAGCCCGAGCCTGCGCCTGAGCCCGAGCCCGAGCCCGAGCCCGAGCCCGAGCCCGAGCCCGAGCCCGAGCCCGAGCCCGAGCCCGAGCCCGAGCCTGCGCCCGAGCCCGAGCCCGAGCCCGAGCCGCCCGAGCCCGAGCCCGAGCCCGAGCTGAGCCCGAGCCCAGCCCGAGCCGAGCCCGAGCCGAGCCCGAGCCCGAGCCCCCGAGCCCGAGCCGAGCCCAAGCACGAGCCCGAGCCCGGGGCCCCCCAGCCCCGAGCCCGAGCCCGAGCCGAGCCCGAGCCCGAGCCCGAAGCCCGAGCCCGAACCGAGCCCGAGAGCCCGAGGCCCGAGCCGCCGCCCGCGCCCGCGCCCGAGCCCGAGCCCGAGCCCCCGAGCCCGAGCCCGAGCCGAGCCCGAGCCCGAGCCCCCGAGCCCGAGCCCGAGCCCGAGCCGAACCGAGCCCGAGCCCGAGCCCGAGCCCGAGACCGAGCCCGAGCCCGAGCCCGAGCCCGAGCCCCCGAGCCCGAGCCCGAGCCCGAGCCCGAGCCGAGCCGAGCCCGAGACCCCAAGACCGCGCGCTTCGAGCCCGACCGAGCCCAGCCCACAGCCCCAGCCCGAGCCCGAGCCCGAGCCCGAGCCCAGACCCGAGCCCAAGCCCGAGGCCGAGCCCCGACCCGAGCCGAGCCCGAGCCCCCCGAGCCCGAGCCCGAACCCGAGCCCGAACAGCCCGAACCCGAGCCCGAGCCCGAGCCCGAGCCCAAGACCGAGCGCGGGCTCGAGCCGGAGCCCGAGCCTGAGCCGGAGCCGGAGCCCGAGCCCGAGCCCGAGCCCATGCCCGATCGAGCTCGAGCCCGAGCTCGAGCCCAAGCCCGAGCCCGAGCCCGAGCCCGATCCCAAGCCCAAGCCCGCCCGAGCCCGAGACCGAGCTCCAGCCCGAGCCCCAGCGAGCCCGAGCCCGAGCCCGAGCCCGAGCCCGAGCCTGAGCCCGAGCCGGAGCCCGCCCGAACCCCCCAGCCCAAGCTCCAGCCCGAGCCGGAGACCGAGCCCGAGCCCGAGCCCGAGGCCCGAGCCCGAGCCCGAGCCCGAGCCCGAGCCCGAGCCCGAGCCCGCGCCCGCGCCCGCGCCCGCGCCCGCGCCCGAGCCCGAGCCCGAGCCCGAGCCCGAGTCCGAGCCTGTGCCCGAGCCGGAGCCCGAGCCCGAGCCCGAGCCCCGAGCCCGAGCCCGAGCCCGAACCCAGACCCGAGCCCGAGCCCGAGCCCGAGCCCGAGCCCGAGCCCCAGTCGGAGCCCGAGCCCGAACCCGAGCCCGGGCCGGAGCCCGAGCCCGAGCCGAGCCTGAACTAGACCCAACCCCAAGCCAAAGCCTGAGACCGAGACCGAGACCGAGCCCGAGCCCGAGCCAAGCTCGACCGTACCGCGTCCGCGCGGCCGCGCCCGCGCTGCGCCCGAGCCCTGCCCAGGCCCAGGCACGCACCCGCGCCTGCGGCCGCGCTCGCGCTGGTTTGGTTCCAAGTGTTTTCATAGTGACATGGCAGCTACGGACCGGAGAATTTCACTGGCGGACGCCGTATAACCCACTACACGTCCGAAAATAGTTTTACGGACCTACCTCGAGTAGCAGACTCTGTTCAGAGCTCTAGATGCTTCAGCCAAGCGCCTCTATTAATTCCGAATCGATTTCTGGGCGTACCAGCTCGCGAGCTCACCTACAGCTCGAGTAAAACAGAATACCAACAAAAGTTGAGAAATACGAATAGTGTCGTGAACCTACCTCAAGCAGCAGACCGAGTTCAGGTCTTTCGATGCAACAGACGCACCAGCTCTGTAACGATTCTCTGAATCTTGAGGTGAGTACAGAAAACCGACATCACTGGTCAAGATCACAAGAATAACAGAAATAGTTTGACGGACCTGGCTCGAGGAGCAGATCGAGTTCAGGCCTCTGGATGCAACAGACGAACGCGCCTGATGATTCTCAATCGGTGTCTGTGAGTATCAGCTCTGTAGCTCTCCGAAATCTCGAGTTGCGTACAGAAAACCATGAACGCGTATTAAGATGACTTGGAACGCAGTTGGTTCCAGCAAGTCTTTTGATAGTAATAGTGCCGACGAGCGGGCGTGATGATTCCGAATCAGTTTATGTGCGCATGAGCTCTCCAGCTCTCCTACAGCACAGGTCACGTGCGAAAACGGACAGCACCTCTCAAGATGACTCGAACGATACGAATAGTTTCGCGGACCTACCTCGAGTAGAAGACCGAGTTGAGACCTCTGGATACAACAGACAAGCGCACCTGATTATTCTGCATCAGTGTCTGTGCGTATTAGCTCTGTATCTCCCCTAGAGATCGAGTTAAGTTCAGAAAACGGACAGTTCCTGTCGAGATGACCTGAGAGATACGAATAGTTTTGCGGACATAGCTCGAGTACCAGACTGAGTTCAGACCTTTGCATGCGAGAGGCGGACACGCCTGATGTCTCCCAATCAGTTTCTGAACTTACCAGCACTGTAGCCCCCCTACAGCCCGAGTTGAATGCAGAAAACCGACAGCACCACTCAAGAGGACCCGAACAATATAAATAGTTTCGCGTACCCAGCTCGGGCAGCAGACCGAGTTCAGGCCTCTGGATGTAACAGACGGACGCGCCTCATGATTTTGAATCGGTGTCTCTAAATATCAGCTCTGTAGCTCTCCAAAATCTCGAGTCCCGTACAGAAAACCGTGAACGCGTATCAAGATCACTCGGAACGCAGTTGGTTCCAGCAAGTCTTTTGATAGAAATATTGCAGCTACGGACCTGAGAATTTAACTGGCAGACGCGGCATAGTCACCACACATGAGGTCACATATTTTTTAATATTTGCAAAACCGACCCAAAGTTATCACATTGTCTCTTGTCGCCGGGTCGAGCAACTGGGACCGAGTCGCAGAAGAAAGTTCAGATACTGATGCTCGGAGTAAAAATCTGCTTTCTCAAAATGAATTGTCAAATATCTTCCAATTTTTCGCGAAACCGACCGAAAGTTACCACATCTTCTTTTCTGGTCGGGTCGACAAAGCTCCACCCCGCGCCGGAACTCTAGCTCATCGATAACGAAATTTCTGCAATGCAAAGCTTCCCTCTGCTGGGACCGGCGGTAAACCGTCAAGCTGGTTACCGCCGGGCACCTCGTAGAGCTCTTTTCTTGCACGGCGATCGTCGAAACACATGGAGAAAGCTTCTGGAGTGAGAAACAAAAAACTCGACAAATCACGTTTTTCTGGTTTTATTCAACGTCGGCTCCTCCAAGTGTTTTGATAGTAATACTGCACCTACAGACCTAAAAATGTTACTGGCAGACGCGGCATAACCCACTACAGGTACGAAAAATCTGCTTTCCCAAAATGAATTGTCAAATATCTTTCAAATCTGAGCAAAACCACCCAACAGTTATCACTTTCTCCTTTCTGGCCGGGTCGACCAACTAGCTCCACCCCGCGCCGGAAATCCTCTAGATCATCGATGCCGAAGAGCTCTACGAGGTATTAGCAGCCCAAACGAATTTTTAGAACTCAAAATCGGCTAAGCCAGGCCGCGGAAGGTATGATCGCGTCCCTTTCGACATTTCGCCAACTAGCTTCACCCTGTCGCCGAATTCCTCTGGCTCTTCTACCATCAGATCTCTACGAGGCACTAGAAGTGCAAGCAGACGCCTGAGAGAACTAGAAGTGCAAGCAGATAGCTTCTGATGGCATGTTCTGCAAAACTGGAAACTTGCATTTTTGGACTGCGAACGTGAAGTCGGTCCCTGGCTTCGCTCGGGAGAATTTTTTCCGACGGAATGAACTAAGAATTTGTGAGGTAACTTCTGTAATGCCAAGCTTTGCTCTGCGCAAATAGCAGCCCAAACGAACTGGCGCCGGCGGTGAACCGTCAACCTGGTCACCGCCGGGAACCTCGTAGAGCTCCTTTCACGTATAAAAGTGCTTAGAGTCGGAAGAGAGAGCTTCTGGAGGCATTTCTCGAAAAAATGAACATTAATTTTTTCCACGTCGAAAAGGAGTTGGTTCCTCCAAGTGTTTCGATAGAAAAAGTCCGCCGACAGAGCTCATATTAAGATGCAGAGACCCTCATAGTCGTCCACAGGTGCGAAAAATCTGGTTTCTCAAAATGAATTGTCAAATATCTTTCAAATCTTAGCAAAACCGACCAAAAGTTACCACATCTTCTTTTCTCACCGGGTCGACCAACTAGCTCCGCCCCGCGCCGGAATTCCTCTTAGCTCATCGATAACGAAGAGCTCTACGAGGTATGAAGATTTTCTTTAAATTCTCGGGGAGCTCTCTGAGAACTAGAGGGCTTAAGATAAGAAGCCGGTCGGTGGTGGTGCCCGCCAGCAGCCCATCTCCGCCGCTCCACGATCCCCGCAGCGCCTCGCCTGACCCGGCAGCGGGTCCGAGAGAGCTTCCGGCAAGCTTCCACGCGTGCCTGCACGCGTGCAGGCACGCGTGGAAGCGTTCCTGGCAGCGCTTCAGAAGGGCTGCAGGAGAGCCCCCCAGAGCCGCAGAAGTGCTTCACGAGAGCGTCCGAGAGACCGGCAGAAAGCTTTCTGGTGTGTGTTCTCTTTGCTCGGCGGGTTTTGGACGCTGCCAAGTCTTGATTGCTTGATTTTTTCGATATTGATATCAGCTTGGTTCCTGGAAGTCAATTTTCAAGAAAATACATCGAACGAGCTGAGCTGCTGTCAGGGAGGAGTTTATATGCCAATGCGACGCGCAAAAATCTGCTTCCTCAAAAATATATTGTCAAATATCTTTCAAATTTTCGCAAAAACACCCAAAAGTTGTCACATTGTCCGTTCAAGTCGGGTCGACCAACTAGCTCCACCCCCCGCCGGAATTCCTCTAGCTCATCGATGCCGAAGAGCTCTACGAGGTATTGTTAGAACTGCGAAATCGGCTGAGCCAGGCCGCGGAAGGTATGATCGCGTTTCTTTTCGACACTGGGCGCCGGCGGTAAACCGTCAACCTTTCTTACCGCCGGGGGACTCGTAGAGCTTCCTGACAATATATAATCGGAAAAAATTGCAGAAAACGAATAGTTTTTCAGCCCAAGCGATTTCAGACCTCTCGATGCAACGGCCGAACGCCCCCGATACTTCTCGATTGTCTTCTGTACGAGCTCTGTAGCTCTCCTACAGCCCGAGTTACGTGCGTAAATCGACAGCACCTCTCAAGATAGTTTGGCAAAACGAATAGTTTGGCAACCCAGCTCGAGTATCAGACCAAGTTCAGACCTGTGAATGCGACAGGCGGACGCGTCTGATGTCTGCGAATCGAGTCCTGCGATTACCATCCCTGCAGCCCACCTACAACCCGAGTTGAGTGCAGAAAACCGACAGCACTTCTCAGGATGACTCGAACAATACAATAGTTTCGCGGACCTAGTTCGGGCAGCTGACCGAGTTTCGAGCTCTGAATTCGACAGGCGGACGCGCCTGATGTCTTCAAATCGATTTCTGTGACCACCAGCACTGTAGTCCCCCTCAGCCTGGGTTGAGTGCAGAAAACCGAGAGCACTTCTCAGGATGACTCGAAGAATACGAATAGTTTCGCGAGTCTAGATCGGGCAGCAGACCGAGTTCAGAGCTCTGCATTCCACAAACGAACACGACTGATGATTCTGAATCGGTTTCTGTAAGTATCAGCTCTGTAGCTGTCCTATAGCTCGAGTCAAGTACAGAAAATCGGGAGCACTTGCAAGATGACTAGAATAGTACGAACAGATTTGCGGACCTAGCTCGGCTAGCAAACCGAGTTCAAAACTCTGGATGGAACAGGCGAACGCGCCTGATCATTCTGAATCGATTAGCTGTGCTTACCAGCTCTGCAGCTGTCCTAAAGCTCGAGTTATGTTCAGAAAACCGTCATCGCGTGTCAAGATGACTCGAAACGACCGATCCCGCCTGCCTGCTTTTTGGCAGTAAAAGGTACCCGATCGAGCTGAGATCAAGATGGCGAGCGGGAATAAGATCGAATATCACGGGAAAAATACTAGAGCTCAAACGAATTGTTGAATTTGGAGAACAAAATTTTCAACCGACCAAAAGTCACCACAAGGTCCGTCGAGATTTTTCTTGCCAACTAGCTCTCCAGCGCCCCGGAATTACTCTTAAGCTTCCAGCAATAACTTGCTAAGGGAAGCTCTACGAGTTATTTCGCCAATGAAACCGGCGGTAAACCGTCAACCTCGTCACCGCCGGGAACCTCGTAGAGCTCTTTTCTTGCACGGCGATCGTCAGAACACATGGAGAGAGCTTCTGGAGCGACAAACAAAAAACTCGAAAGATCACGTTTTTCTGTTTTTATTCAACGTCGGTTCCGCCAAGTGTTTTGATAGTAATACTGCACCTACAGACCTGAAAATTTTACTGGCAGACGCGGCATAACCCACTACAGGTGCGAATAATCTGCGTTCTCAAAATAAATTGTCAAATATCTTTCAAATATTCGCAAAACTACCCAAAAGTTAACACTTTGTCCTTTCTGGCCGGACCGACCAACTGGGCGCCGGCGGTAAACCGTCAACCTGGCTACCGCCGGGGACCTCGTAGAGCTCTTTTCTTGCCCAGCTCCTCGGAACACGTGAAGCAAGCTTAAGCGAGAGCAAAAAACTCTAAAAAATCGATCGCATACAAATAGTTTTGCGGACTTAGCTCGAGAAGCAGACTCTGTTCAGAGCTCTAGATGCTTCAGCCAAACGCCCTTGATGATTTTGTATCGGTTTCTGTGCGTACCACCTCTGTAGCTGTGCTACAGCTAGAGTTAAGTGCAGAATACCGACAGCGCCTCTAAAGAGAACTTGAGAAATACGAATAGTGTTGTGGACCTAGCTCGACTAGCAGAACGAGTTCAGGCCTCTCGATGCAACAGACGCACGCGCCTGGTGATACTGAATCAGTTTATGTGCGCACCAGCTCTGTAGCTCCTCTGAATCTTGAGCTGAGTACAGAAAACCGGCATCACTGGTGAAGATGACTGGAATAACACAAATAGTTTTACGGACCTAGCTCGAGTAGCAGACCGAGTTCAGGCCTCTGGATGCAACAGGCGAACGCGCCTGATCATTCTGAATCAGTTTCTGTAAGTATCAGCTCTGTAGCTCTCGAAATCTCGAGTTAAGTACAGAAAACCGTGAACGCGTGTCAGGATGACTCGGAACGCAGTTGGTTCCACCAAGTCTTTTGATAGTAATATTGCAGCTACGGACCTGAGAATTTAACTGGCAGACGCGGCATAACCCACTACACGTGAGAAAAATACCGGTTCTCAAAATGAATTGTCAGATATCTTTCAAATCAAAGCAAAACTGACCCAAGGTTATCACATTGTCTCTTTTGGTCGGGTCGGCCAACTAGCTCCACCCCGCGCCGGAATTCCTCTAGCTCATCGATGCCGAAGAGCTCTACGAGGTATTTTTGGACTGTCAACGTGAAGTCGGTCCCTGGCTTCGCTCGGGAGAATTTTTCGACGGAATGAACTAAGAAGTTGAGGTAACTTCTGTAATGCAAAGCTTCGCTCTGCGCAATAGCAGCCCAAACGAATTGTTAGAACTGCAAAATCGGCTGAGCCAGGCCGCGGAAGGTATGATCGCGCCCCTTTTCGACATTTCGCCAACTAGCTCCACCCTGTCGCCGAATTCCTCTAGCTCTTCTACCATCAGAGCTCTACGAGGCACTAGAAGTGCAAGCAGACGCCTGAGAGAACTAGAAGTGCAAGCAGATAGCTTCTGATGGCATTTTCTGCAAAACTGGAAAATTGCATTTTTGGACTGCCAACGTGAAGTCGGTCCCTGGCTTCGCTCGGGAGAATTTTTCGACGGAATGAACTAAGAATTTGTGAGGTAACTTCTGTAATGCCAAGCTTCGCTCTGCGCAAATAGCAGCCCAAACGAATTGTTAGAACTGCAAAATCGGCTGAGCCAGGCCGCGGAAGGTATGATCGCGTCCCTTTTCGACATTTCGCCAACTAGCTCCACCCTGTCGCCGAATTCCTCTAGCTCTTCTACCATCAGAGCTCTACGAGGCACTAGAAGTGCAAGCAGACGCCTGAAAGAACTAGAAGTGCAAGCAGATAGCTTCTGATGGCATTTTCTGTAGAACTGGAAAATTGCATTTTTGGACTGTCAACGCGAAGTCGGTCCCTGGCTTCGCTCGGGAGAACTGTTCGACGGAGTGAACTGAGAATTTGTGAGGTTACTTTCTGTACTGCAAAGCCTCGCTCTGCGCAATTAGCAGCCCAAACGAATTGTTAGAACTGCAAAATCGGCTGAGCCAGGCCGCGGAAGGTATGATCGCGTCCCTTTTCGACATTTGGCCAACTAGCTCCACCCTGTCGCCGAATTCCTCTAGCTCTTCTACCATCAGAGATCTACGAGGCACTAGAAGTGCAAGGAGACGCCAGAAAGAACTAGAAGTGCAAGCAGATAGCTTCTGATGGCATGTCCAGTAAAACTGGAAAATTGCATTTTTGGACTGCCAACGTGAAGTCGGTCCCTGGCTTCGCCGTGGAGAATTCTTCCACGGAATGAACTAAGAATTTGTGGTAACTTCTGTAATGCAAAGCTTCGCTCTGCGCAATTAGCAGCCCAAACGAATTGTTAGAACTGCAAAAAAACGGCTGAGCCAGGCCGCGGAAGGTATGGTCGCGTCCCTTTGCGACATTTCGCCAACTAGCTCCACCCTGTCGCCGAATTCCTCTAGCTCTTCTACCGTCAGAGCTCTACGAGGCACTAGAAGTGCAAGCAGACGCCTGAAAGAACTAGAAGTGCAAGCAGGTAGCTTCTGATGGCATTTCTGCAAAACTGGAAAATTGCATTTTTGGGCTGTCAACGTGAAGTCGGCCCCTGGCTTCGCCGTGGGGAATTTTTCGACGGAATGAACTAAGAATTTGTGAGGTAACTTCTGTACTGCCAAGCTTCGCTCTGCGCAAATAGCAGCCCAAACGAATTGTTAGAACTGCAAAATCGGCTGAGCCAGGCCGCGGAAGGTATGATCGCGTCCCTTTTCGACATTTCGCCAACTAGCTCCACCCTGTCGCCGAATTCCTCTAGCTCTTCTACCATCAGAGCTCTACGAGGCACTAGAAGTGCAAGCAGACCCCAGACAGAACTAGAAGTGCAAGCAGATAGCTTCTGATGGCATTTCCTGTAAAACTGGAAAATTGCATTTTTGGGCTGTCAACGTGAAGTCGGTCCCTGGCTTCGCACGGGAGAATTTTTCCACGGAACGAACTAAGAATTTGTGAAGTAACTTCTGGAATGCCAAGCTTCGCTCTGCGCAATTAGCAGCCCAAACGAATGTTAGAACTGCAAAATCGGCTGAGCCAGGCCGCGGAAGGTATGATCGCGTCCCTTTCCGACATTTCGCCAACTAGCTCCACCCTGTCTCCGAATTCCTCTAGCTCTTCTACCATCAGAGCTCTACGAGGCACTAGAAGTGCAAGCAGACGCCTGAAAGAACTAGACGTGCAAGCAGATAGCTTCTGATGGCATGTTCTGTAGAACTGGAAAATTGCATTTTTGGACTGTCAACGCGAAGTCGGTCCCTGGCTTCGCCCGAACGGTTCGACGGAATGGACTAAGAAGTGGCGAGGTAACTTCTGTAATGCAAAGCTTCGCGCTGCGCAATTAGCAGCCCAAACGAATTGTTAGAACTCAAAATCGGCTGAGCCAGGCCGCGGGAGATATGGTCGCGTCCCTTTTCGACATTTCGCCAACTAGCTCCACCCTGTCGCCGCATTCCTCTAGCTCTTCTACCATCAGAGCTCTGCGAGGCACTAGAACTGCAAGCAGACGCCTGAGAGAACTAGAAGTGCAAGCAGATAGCTTCTGATGGCATTTTCTGCCAAACTGGAAAATTGCATTTTTGGACTGCCAACGCGAAGTCGGTCCCTGGCTTCGCTCGGGAGAATTTTTCGACGGATTAAACTAAGAATTGGCGAGGTAACTTCTGTAATGCCAAGCTTTGCTCTGCGCAATTAGCAGCCCAAACGAATTGTTAGAACTGCAAAATCGGCTGAGCCAGGCCGCGGAAGGTATGATCGCGCCCCTTTTCGACATTTCGCCAACTAGCTCCACCCTGTCGCCGAATTCCTCTAGCTCTTCTATCATCAGCAGCTCTAGGAGGCACTAGAAGTGCAAGCAGACGCCTGAAAGAACTAGAAGTGCAAGCAGATAGCTTCTGATGGCATTTTCTGTTGAACTGGAAAATTGCATTTTTGGACTAACGCGAAGTCGGTCCCTGGCTTCGCTCGGGAGAACTGTTCGACGGAGTGAACTGAGAATTTGTGAGGTTACTTTCTGTACTGCAAAGCCTCGCTCTGCGCAATAAGCAGCCCAAGCGAATTTTTAGAACTGCAAAATCGGCTGAGCCAGGCTGCGAAAGGTATGATCGCGCCCCTTTTCGACATTTCGCCAACTAGCTCCACCCTGTCGCCGAATTCCTCTAGCTCTTCTACCATCAGAGGTCTACGAGGCACTAGAAGTGCAAGCAGACGCCTGAGAGAACTAGAAGTGCAAGCAGATAGCTTCCGATGGCATTTTCTGCAAAACTGGAAAATTGCATTTTTGGGCTGTCAACGTGAAGTCGGTCCCTGGCTTTGCTCGGGAGAACTTCTCGACGGAATGAACTAAGAATTTGCGAGGTAACGTCTGTAATGCAAAGCTTCGCTCTGCGCAATTAGCAGTTCCTTTCTGGCCGGGTCGACCAACTAGCTCCACCCCGCGCCGGAATTCCTCTAGCTCATCGATGCCGAAAAGCTCTACGAGGTACTAGCTCCACCCTATCGCCGAATTCGTCTGGCTCTTCTACCATCAGATCTCTACGCGGCACTGGCACCGGCGGTGAACCGTCAACCTGGTCACCGCCGAGAACCTCGTAGAGCTCCTTCCACGTGAGAGTGCTCGAAGTCGAAGACGAGAGCTTCTGGAGGCATTTCTCGAAAAAATCAACATTGATTTTTTCATGTCGACGAGAAGTTGGTTGCGCCAAGTGTTTCGATAGTATAAGAGCGCCTATAGAGCTCATATTAAGACGCAGAGGCCTTCAGAGTCGTTTACAGGTGCAAAAAATCTGGTTTCTCGAAACTGGAACCGGCGGTAAACCGTCAACCTGGTCACCGCCGGGAACCTCGTAGAGCTCTTTTCTTGCACGGCGATCGTCGGAACACATGAAGAAAGCTTCTGGAGCGAGAAACAAAAAACTCGAAAAATCACGTTTCTGTTTTTATCCAACGTCGGTTCCTCCAAGTGTTTTGATAGTAATACTGCACCTACAGACCTGAAAATTTTACTGGCAGGTGCGGCATAACCCACTACAGGTGCGAAAAAACTGCTTTCTCAAAATAAATGATCAAATATCTTTCAAATATTCGCAAAACCACCAAAAAGTTATCACTTTGTCCTTTCTGGCCGGGTCGACCAACTAGCTCCAGCCCGCGCCGGAATTCCTCTAGCTCATCGATAACGAAGAGCTCTAGGAGGTATGAATTGTCAAATATCTTTCAAATCTGAGCAAAACCTACCAAAAGTTATCACATCTTCTTTTCTGGCCGGATCCACCAACTGGGCGCCGGCGGTAAACCGTCAACCTTTGTTACCGCCGGGGGACTCGTAGAGCTTCCTGACAACATATAATGTCGAAAATCATTACACAGAAAAATAGTTTTTCAGCCCAAGCAATCAAATCTCGCGGATGCAACAGCCGAACGCCCCCGATGCTTCTGGATTGTCTTTTGTACGAGCTCTGTAGCTCTCCTACAGCCCGAGTTACGTGCGTAAATCGACAGCACCTCTCAAGATGACTCGAACAATACGAATAGTTTGGCAAACCTAGCTCGAGTATCAGACCGAGTTCAGACCTCTGCATGCGACAGGCGGACGCGTCTGATGTCTCTGAATCGATTCCTGTGATTACCAGCCCTGCAGCCCCCTACAGCCCGAGTTAAGTGCAGGAAACCGACAGCACCTCTCAGGATGACTCGAACAATACGAATAGTTTCGCAGACCTAGTTCGGGCAGCCGACAGAGTTCGGAGCTCTGGACTCGAAAGGCGGACGCGCCTGATGTCTCCAAATCGATTCCAGTGATTACCAGCCCTGTAGCACCCCTACAGCCTGAGTTAAGTACAGAAAACCGACAGCATCTCTCAAGATGACTCGAACAATACGAATAGTTTCGCGATTCTAGATCGGGCAGTAGACCGAGTTCAGAGATCTGAATTCAACAGACAAAGGCCACTGATGATTCTGAATCCGATTCTGTACGTATCAGCTCTGTAGCTGTCCTGTAGCTCGAGTTAAGTACAGAAAACCGAGAGCGTCTGTTAAGATGACTCGAATAATACGAATAGGTTTGCGGACCTAGCTCGGCTAGCAGACCGAGTTCAGACCTCTAGGTCCAACAGACGAACGCGCCTGATCATTCTAAATCGATTAGCTGTGCTTATCAGCTCTGTAGCTGTCCTGAAGCTCGAGTTATCTTGAGAAAACCGACAGTGCGTATCAAGATGACTCGAAACGGCCGATCCCGCCCGTGTGCTTTTTGGCAGTAAAAGGTACCCGGTCGAGCTGAGATCGAGATCGCGAGCAGAAATCAGATCGAATATCATGGGAAAAAATACTAGAGCTCAAACCAATGTTCAAATTTTGAAAACAAAATTTTGAACCGACCAAAAGTCACCAAAAGGTCCGTCGAGACTGGCGCCGGCGCTAAACCGTCAACCTGGTCACCGCCGGGAACCTCGTAGAGCTCCGTTCACGCGTGAGAGAGCTCAAAGTCGAAAGAGAGAGCTTCTGGAGACATTTCTCCAAAAATTGAACATTGAATTTTTTCATGTCAAGATGAAGTTGGTTCCTCCAAGTGTTCTGATAGTGAATGTGCGCCTATAGAGCTGATATTAGACGGAGAAGCCCTCATATTCGTTTACAGGTGCGAGAAATGTGCTTTCTCAAAATAAATAGTCAAATATCTTTCAAATATTCGGAAAACCACCCAAAAGAAATCAACTGGGCGCCGGCGGTAAACCGTCAACCTTTGTTTTTTGCGTCTTTGCTGGGACCGTCTTGGCCACTGAGGCCAGGTCCAACAAAGTATCAGGCGAAACAGAGCCTCTTATTCATCACGCAAGCAGTCAGCTCTTATACCACACAGCGAAGCTGAAGGAATAAAGTGAATCACATGCCGCAATGACACAATCAAACGCAAAGCACACAAAGATAAACGAGTGAGTCAGTGACAGCGAAGCTGCAGGAATAAACAAGACACAGAAAAGAAGAAACAATGTGTGGCATATCACTGCGAATGATCAAAGAAGGTCTGCACAACCTGTGGGAGCACCTCGCATATGCGCTCCGCCGCCGATAGTTCCGCATCTGTAACAGTGGCGCTTGGTGGCAGACACCAAGCCGCGAGATACACATCCTTGAAAATGATGTCGGTCCGCGAGAAGATATATCTGTTTCGCAGACCAATCTGTATCCATACACCACAGGCACTTCCGCGGCTACAAACTCCCCCATCAAAGCCGGCTTTGAAAAGGCAAGGAATATAGCACTGAGATTCAAAGTCGTCGAGGTAAACGAAATCGGCGTACACGTGGCCCTGACGGGCCTGATGGGTCAGCAAGTCAGCTCTCTGGTTCCATTCCCGAAAAGAATGAGAGAAGAAGTCACGGCCAGCCTCTGGAGGCCTCACCGAGTAAGTTTCCTGCATATCGTCCAACTTATTAATCAGAGTATCCACCCTTTTCTGATAAACCTGGGCTAATACTTTCCATTTCCCGCAGAGCCAGTTAATTACAAGCAGTGAGTCCCCCTGGATGTCCAGTGGTATCCCGTCCGTATCGAGGTCCCACTGTGTACAACGCATGTTATGCAACGCAATACGTTTGCTGAGACGATCCCTATATGCTGGTGTATCCTCCCGATCCTGACCAATATGAACCCCTCCATCCTCATCCAAGTTCAAGAACACAGGCACCCCTGAGGACGCCAAACCTTTGCACTTCTTTTGGAAATACTTCAACATAGTACTAGAACAAACATTTGCAGCGAAATCCATGAAATGTTCAAAACTTCCAGCAAAGAAATCCCACCAGGATAAACCATAAAACGATTCCAATGAATAGTACCACGGACGAAGTCCCACACTCTCCTGTCCCCCCCGATGTCGTTTCATTGAGCTGGCCTCCTTCCAATTCCCCCATCATCTGAGAGCCTCGCTTGAATCTGTCCTCATTCTATCCCACAGTCGGCCAAACGCCAGGCACGAGAAACGAGAATCTCTCCAAGCTCTCGTCGAGTTTGCCTCCAGCGCCTCCCGATCTGTGATCAGCCTATGGGCAAAATCATGAATGTCGATTGCCCACATCCAGTGCACTCTGAGAAACATCTGTACAATACCCGCATAGTGAGCATCATGAAATTTTTGTCTCGCACGTTCATACCTCCTCGTATTCCATTCCTGATAACTTTCCCCTTCCCTCCGTATACAACGAGACATAACAGACAGGCACTTACCCTCAAAGATATGAAGGGCACTCAATGAACTAGAATCGACCGTGCATCCTTCCGCCGCGTATAGCACAATACTCTGAACTCTCTGAGCATACCTCTCATATTTATCTTTCAACGGGATGGCCGTGGAGCGGAAGAAGGTCGCCTGCCCCCAGAAGGCCCTGCGAGCAGAGTCAATACTAGCGTCCAAATCTGGATGTTCATTCACATGTAGTTCAGAACAAATATGAGCCCCAAGCACCTCCATCTCCGTCGCCCTTCTAAACCGATACAATCCAGACTCCTCCGACCCCATCGAGAGAACAAGATCAGCAGTGCGTAGTATTTCCCCTTCCACATCTCGCGGAGGATCAACCCCGAACACCATGTACAATAGGCTGGATTCTTTCCATTTCATGCCATAGTCATGTAACTGTGTAGTTAGACCGTATAACATGCGCGTGAGTTCCTCCCGACTCCGAGCCAATACATAACAGTTGTCCGCCCAAAGGAAATGATTAATAATCGAAACACAGCTAGTCGAGCCAGTCGCAAACTCAATACGATAACCTAGTCCTAGTACGTCCCATTCTCGAATCGTGGAGCCCCACATAGCAGCAACAATAAGATTGAAAGCCAACGGGCCCTCAGGCCCCCCCGTCCGAATACATTTGTCCCACCTTACCTCCACCACCTCAATCCCATCATAATAGACAGTGCCTACACATTCGCACAAGGGGTTAAGTAGAGCATATTGTAGGTATAGGGGTACACTCGCATGATCCAACCCGCGCCTGACATTGGCCACCGTGCAGTGATCGAACGCCTGAAGGACATCGTAGACCGCCGGGGGGCTCGTAGAGCTTCCTGACAACGTGTAATGTCGAAAAAAATACACCGAAAAAATAATTTTTCAGCCCAAGCAATTTCAGACCTCTCGGATGCAACAGCCGAACGCCCCCGATGCTTCTGGATTGTCTTCTGTACGAGCTCTGTAGCTCTCCTACAGCCCGAGTTACGTGCGTAAATCGACAGCACCTCTCAAGATGACTCGAATAATACGAATAGTTTGGCAAACCTAGCTCGAGTATCAAACCGAGTTCAGACCTCTGCATACGCGTCTGATGTCTCTGAATCGATTCCTGTGATTACCAGCCCTGCAGCCCCCCCTACAGCCCGGGCTAAGTGCAGGAAACCCACAGCACCTCTCAGGATGACTCGAACAATACGAATAGTTTCGCGGACCTAGCTCGGGCAGCAGACAGAGTTCGGAGCTCTGGATTCGACAGGCGGACGCGCCTGATGTCTCCGAATCGATTCCAGTGATTACCAGCCATGCAGCCCCCCTACAGCCCGAGTTAAGTGCAGAGAACCGACAGCATCTCTCAAGATGACTCGAACAATACGAATAGTTTCGCGATTCTAGATCGGACAGCAGACCGAGTTCAGAGCTCTGGATTCAACAGACAACGGCCACTGATGATTCTAAATCAGATTCTGTACGCATCAGCTCTGTAGCTGTCCTGTAGCTCGAGTTAAGTACAGAAAACCGAGAGCGTCTGTCAAGATGACTCGAATAATACGAATAGGTTTGCGGACCTAGCTCGGCTAGCAGACCGAGTTCAGACCTATGGATTCAACAGGAGAACGCGCCTGATGATTCTGAATGCGATAGGTGTGCTTACCAGCTCTGTAGCTGCCCTACAGCTCGAGTTAAGTACAAAATACCGACAACACGTATCAAGATGACTCGAAACGGCCGTTCCCGCCTGCCTGCTTTTTGGCCTTCAAAGTTACCCGATCGAGCTGAGATCAAGATGGCGAGCAGGAATAAGATCGAACATCATGTGAAAAAATACGAGAGCTCTTCAAACGAATTGAAGAATTCAGAGAACACAAAAATTTTGCAACACCCCAGAAGTTCCCACAAAAGGTCAACAACCTATTTCCTGATTTTTCTTGCCAACTTAGCTCTCCCAGCGGCCGTGACATGTAACTCTTAAGCTTATCCAGCAATAGGCTTGCTAAAGGGAAAGCTCTACGAGTTATTTGTCCTTTCTGGCCGGGCGACAACTAGCTCCATCCCCGTACGCGCCAGAATTCCTCTCAGTCCTCATAGAGCGCACTGCCCGAAAGAGTTCATACGAAGGCATTTTTCTTCTCAACTAGGCTTCTCAGAGCCGCACCCCCGAATACATTGGGCAGCCACGGCGGAAAACCGGAGTGCAACCTTCCTTACCGCCGGGGGACTCGTATAGCTTCCTGACAATATACAATGTTTTCAGACCTCTCGATGCAACAGCCGAACGCCCCCGATGCTTCTGGATTGTCTTCTCTGCGAGCTCTGTAGCTCTCCTACAGCCCGAGTTACGTGCGTAAATCGACAGCACCTCTCAAGATGACTCTAACAAAACGAATAGTTTGGCAACCCAGCTCGAATATCAAATCGTTTTCAGACCTCTGAATGCGACAGGCGGACGCGTCTGATGTCTGCGAATCGACTCCTGTGGCTACCAGCCCTGCAGCCCCCCTACAGCCCGAGTTAAGTGCAGAAAACCTACAGCACCTCTCAGGCTAACTCGAACAATACAATAGTTTCGCGGACCTAGTTCGGGCAGCAAACCGAGTTCCAAGCTCTGGATTCGACAGGCGGACGCGCCTGATGTCTTGAAATCGATTTCTGTGACCACCAGCACTGTAGCCCCCCCCAGCCCGAGTTGAGTGCAGACAACCGAGAGCACTTTGAAGATGACTCGAACAATACGAATAATTTCGCGGTTCTAGATCGGGCAGCAGACCGAGTTCAGAGCTCTGCATTCAACAGGCGAACGCGCCTGCTCATTCTGGATCGATTAGCTGTGCTGACCAGCTCTGTAGCTGTCCTGAAGCTCGAGTTAAGTTCAGAAAACCGAGAGCGTTTGTCAAGATGACTTGAATAATGCGAATAGGTTTGCGGACCTAGCTCGGCTAGCAGACCGAGTTCAGACCTCTAGATTCAACAGGCGAACGCGCCTGCTCATTCTGGATCGATTAGCTGTGCTGACCAGCTCTGTAGCTGTCCTGAAGCTCGAGTTAAGTTCAGAAAACCGTCATCGCGTGTCAAGATGACTTGAAACAGCCGATCCCGCCTGCCTGCTTTTTGGCAGTAAAAGGTACCCGATCGAGCTGAAATCAAGATGGCGAGCGGGAATAAGATCTAATATCATGGGAAAAAATATTAGAGCTCAAACGAATTGTTGAATTTCGAGAACAAAATTTTCAACCGACCAAAAGTCAGCAAAAGGTCCGTCGAGATTTTTCTTGCCAACTAGCTCTCCAGCGCCCCGGAACTTGGAACCGGCGGTAAACCGTCAACCAGGTTACCGCCGGGACCTCGTAGAGCTCCATCCTTTCACGGCTATCGTCGGAACACATGAAGAAAGCTTCTGGAGCGAGAAACAAAAAACTCGAAAAATCACGTTTTTCTGTTTTTATTCAACGTCGGTTCCGCCAAGTGTTTTGATAGTAATACTGCACCTACGGACCTGAAAATTTGATTGGCAAACGCGGAATAACCCACTGGGCGCCGGCGGTAAACCGTCAACCTTTGTTACCGCCGGGGGACTCGTAGAGCTTCCTGACAACGTGTAATGTCGAAAAAAATACACCGAAAAAATAGTTTTTCAGCCCAAGCAATTTCAGACCTCTCGGATGCAACTGCCGAACGCCCCCGATGCTTCTGGATTGTCTTTGTACGTCTCTGAATAGCTCTCCTACAACAGCCCGAGTTACGCGTTAAATCGACAGCACCTCTCAAAATGATTCGAACAATACGAATAGTTTGGCAAAACCTAGCTTCGAGTAGCAGACAGAGTTCAGACACTCAATGCGACAGGTCTGATGTCTCTGAATTCTATTCCTTTGATTACCAGCCCTGCAGCCCCCCCTACAGCCGAGCTAAGTGCAGAAACCACCGCACCTCTCAGGATGACTCGATACAATTACGCTGAATAGTTTTCGCGGACCATAGCAGGGCAGCAGATACAGAGTTATGGAGCTTGATTGAGACAGGCGGACGCGCCTGAGCTCGGAGATACGATTCAAGTTATTTACCAGCAATGCAGCCCCCCCACTTACAGCCGAGATAACGTTGAGAGAACCGACCAAAATCTTCTCAAGATGACCCGACGGAAAAAATAGAATAGGTTTCGCGATTCTAGATCGGGCAGCAGACCGAGTTCAGAGCTCTGGATTCGAAAGACAAACGCAACTGATGATTCTGAATTGCTGCCCGTGAATATCAGCTCTGTAGCTGTTCTACAGCTCGAGTTAAGTGCAGAAAACCGAGAGTTCTGTCAAGATGACTCGAATATACGAATTACTTTGCGGACCTAGCTTGGCTAGCAGACGGAGTTCAGACCTCTGGGTTCAACAGGCGAACGCGCCTGATCATCCTGAATCGATCAGCTGTGTTTACCAGCTCTGTAGCTGTCCTGAAGCTCGAGTTATCTTGAGAAAACCGACAGCGCGTGACAAGATGACTCGAAAGGGCCGATCCCGCCAGTGTGCTTTTTGGCAGTAAAAGGTACCCGATCGAGCTGAGATCAAGATGGCGAGCGGGAATAAGATCGAATATCACGGAAAAAAATACTAGAGCTCTAACGAATGGTTGAATTTCGAGAACCGAATTTTCAACCGACCAAAGCACAAAAAGGGGTCCGTCACCGAGATTTTTCTTGCCAACTGGGGCGGGCGGGTAAACCGTCAACTTGTTCACCGAAGGGGGACTCGTAGAGCTTCCTGACATCATATAATGTCGAAAAAAATTACACAGAAAAAATAGTTCTTCAGCCCAAGCAATTTCAGACCTCTCGGATGCAACAGCCGAACGCCCCCGATGCTTCTGGATTGTCTTCTGTACGAGCTCTGTAGCTCTCCTACAGCCCGAGTTACGTGCGTAAATCGACAGCACATCTCAAGATGACTCGAACAATACGAATAGTTTGGCAAACCTAGCTCGAGTATGAGACCGAGTTCAGACCTCTGCATGCGACAGGCGGACGCGTCTGATGTCTCTGAATCGATTCCTGTGATTACCAGCCCTGCCCCCCCTACAGCCCGAGTTAATAAGTGCAGGAAACCGACAGCACCTCTCAGGATGACTCGAACAGTACGAATAGTTTCGCGGACCTAGTTCGGGCAGCAGACAGGAGTTCGGAGCTCTGGGTTCGAAAGGCGGACGCGCCTGATGTCTCCGAATCGATTCCAGTGATTACCAGCCATGCAGCCCCCCTACAGCCCGAGTTAAGTGCAGAGAACCGACAGCTTCCCTCAAGATGACTCGAACAATACGAATAGTTTCGCGATTCTAGATTGGGCAGCAGACCGAGTCCAGAGCTCTGGATTCAACAGACAACGGCCACTGATGATTCTGAATCAGATTATGTACGTCTCAGCTCTGTAGTCTTGTAGCTCGAGTTAAGTACAGAAAACCGAGAGCCTCTGTCAAGATCACTCGAATAATACGAATAGGTTTGCGGACCTAGCTTGGCTAGCAGACGGAGTTCAGACCTCAGGTTTCAACAGGCGAACGCGCCTGATCATTCTGAATCGATTAGCTGTGCTTACCAGCTCTGTAGCTGTCCTGAAGCTCGAGTTATCTTGAGAAAACCGACAGCGCGTGACAAGATGACTCGAAAGGGCCGATCCCGCCAGTGTGCTTTTTGGCAGTAAAAGGTCCCCGATCGAGCTGAGATCAAGATGGCGAGCGGGAATAAGATCGAATATCACGGGAAAAAATACTAGAGCTCTAACGAATGGCTGAATTTCGAGAACAACATTTTCAACCGACCAAAAGTTAGCAAAAGTTCCGTCGAGATTTTTCTTTCCAACTAGCTCTCCAGCGCCCCGGAATTCTCTTAAGCTTTCAGCAACAACTTGTTAAGGGAAGTTCTACGAGTTACTTGCTAAGGGAAGCTCTACGAGTCACTGGGCGCCGGAGGTAAACCGTCAACCTTCCTTACCGCCGGGGAACTCGTAGAGCTTTCTGACAATATATAATATGGGAAAAATGCAGAGAACGAATAGTTTTTTCAGAACAAGCGATTTCAGACCTCTCGATGCAACAGCAGAACGCCCCCGATGCTTCTGGATTGTCTTCTTTGCGAGCTCTCTAGCTCTTCTACAGCCAGAGCTATGCGCGTAAATCGACAGCACCTCTCAGGATGACTCTAACAAAACGAATAGTTTGGCAACCCAGCTCGAGTATCAAACCGAGTTGAGACCTCTGAATGCGACAGGCGAGCGCGTCTGATGTCTGCAAATCGACTCCTGTGATTACCAGCCCTGCAGCCCCCTACAGCCCGAGTTAAGTGCAGGAAACCGACAGCACCTCTCAGAATGACTCGAAGAATAATAGCTTTGCAGACCTAGTTCGGGCAGCAGACCGAGTGAGCTCTGGATTCAACAGGCGGACGCGCGCAATTTCTTCAATTCGATTCCTCTGACGAGCACTGTACCCCCCCCCCCCCAGCCCGAGTTCAGTGCAGAAAACCGAGAGCACTTCTCAAGATGACTCAAACAGTACGAATAGTTGCGCGATTCTAGATCGGACAGCAGACGGGGTTCAGGGCTCTGAATTCAACAGACAAATGCGACTGATGATACCGAATCAGTTTCTAAGTATCCGCTCTCTAGCTGTCCTATAGCTCGAGTTAAGTACAGAAAACCGAGAGCATGTGTCATGATCACTCGAATAATACGAATAGGCTTGCGGACCTAGCTAGGCTAGCAGGCGGAGTTCAGACCTCAAGGTTCAACAGACGAACGCGCCTGATCATGCTCAATCGATTAGCTGTACTTACCAGCTCTGTAGCTGTCCTCAAGCTCGAGTTATCTTGAGAAAACCGAAACCGCGTGACAAGATCACTCGACATGGCGATCCCGCCCGTGTGCTTTTTGGCAGTAAAAGGTACCCGATCGAGCTGAGATCAGGATTGCGAGCGGGGATAAGGTCGAATATCACGGGAAAAAATTCTAGAGCTCAACCAATTGTTCAATTTCGAGAACAATTTTTTCAACCGAGGCCCCCGAAGGCTCTTCAGGAAAGATTTCCCGTCCCCGAGATTCTCTTTGCTCTCTGGGTTTCGCACCTGTGGTAACTCGTAGAGCTTCCCTTAGCAAGCTATTGCTGGAAGCTTAAGAGTAATTCCGGGGCGCTGGAGAGCTAGTAACTCGTAGAGCTTCCCTTAGCGAGTTATTCCTGGAAGCTTTAGAGGAATTCCGGGGCAGTGGAGACCTAGTACCTCGTAGAGCTCTTCGATATCGATGAGCTAGAGGAATTCCAGCGCGGGATGGAGCTAGTTGGTCGACCCGGCCAGAAAAGAAGATGTAGTAACTTTGGGCCGATTTTCCAAAGATTTCTATATATTTGACAATTCATTTCAGTTTTTTACTCCGAGCATTGGTATCTTAACTTTCTTTTGCGAGCAGCTCAGCTCTTCTGAGACAGTTATACGATCTAAACATTTGGAGGAACTGACGTCACGTTGACACAGAGAAGTGAAAAAAAAATGTTGTTTCTAGAAATGCTCTGAGAAGCGGTCTGCTTTCAACCTGAGCACTGGGCGCCGGCAGTGAACCGTCAACCTTGGTTACCGCCGGAAGACTCGTAGAGCTTCCTAGCTCGACTTAAGTTCAGAAAACCGACAGCACCTACCAACATTCCGACTCATAGTGAATATGTTTTGACCTCTGAATGCGACAGGCGGACGCGTCTGATGTCTGCGAATCGACTCCTGTCATTACCAGCCCTGCAGCCCACCTACAGCCCGAGTTAAGTGCAGAAAACCGACAGCACCTCTCAGGATGACTCGAACAATACAGTAGTTTCGCAGACCTGATTCGGGCAGCAGACCGAGTTCCGAGCTCTGGATTCGACAGGCGGACGCGCCTGATGTCTTCAAATCGGGTTCTGTGACAACAAGCACTGTAGCCCCCCTCAGCGCGAGTTGAGTGAAGAAAACCGAACAATTCCGCGATTCTAGATCAGACAGCAGACCGATTTCAGAGCTCTCGATTCGACAGACAAACGCAACTGATGATTCTGAATCAGTTCCTGTAAACATCAGCTCTCTAGCTGTCCTACAGCTCGAGTTAAGTACAGAAAACCGAGAGTTCTTGTCAAGATGACTCGGATAATACCAATAGGCACTGATGTCTTGAAATCGATTTCTGTGACCACAAGCACCGTAGCCCCCCCCCCCCAGCTCGAGTTGAGTGCAGACAACCGAGAGCACTTTGAAGATGACTCGAACAATACAAATAGTTTCGCGGTTCTAGATCGGGCAGCAGACCGAGTTCAGAGCTCTGGATTCAACAGGCGAACGCGCCTAATCATTCTACATCCATTAGCTGTACCCACGAGCTCTTTAGCTGTCCTAAAGCTCGAGTTACGTTCAGAAAACCGTCAGCGCGTATCAAGATGACTCGAAACGGCCGATCCCACCACAGTGCTTTTCGATAGTAATATTCAACCGATCGAGCTGAGATCAAGATGGCGAGCGGCAATAAGATCGAATATCACGGGAAAAAATACTAGAGCTCAAACGAATTATTGAATTTCGAGAACAAAATTTTCAACCGACCAAGTCACCAAAAGTTCCGTCGAGACTTTTCTTGCAACTTCGCGCCGGCGGTAAACCGTCAACCTGTGTTACTGCCCGGGGACTCGTAGAGCTTCCTGACAATATATATTGTGGGAAAAATTCTAGAAAACGATTAGTTTTTTCAGCCCAAGCGATTTCAGACCTCTCAAGACGATTCTAACAAAAAAAGAAACAGTTTGGCAACCCAGCTCAGGAATCAAACCGAGTTCAGACCTCTGAATGCGACAGGGGGACGCGTCTGATGTTTGCAAATCGACTCTTGCGATTACCAGCCCTGCAGCCCCCTACAGCCCGAGTTAAGTGCAGAAAACCGACAGCAGCTCTTAGGATAACTCGAATACTATAATAGTTTTGCGAACCTAGTTCGAGCAGCAGATCGAGTACCGAGCGCAAGTTTCGACAGACAGACGCGCCTGATGTTTTCAAATCGATTTCTGTGACCAGCAGCTGTAGCCTTCCCCGAGCACGAGTTAAGTGCAGAACAATACAAATAGTTTCGCGAACCTAGCTCGGGCAGCAGGCTGAGTTCAGAGCTCGATTCAACAGACGAACTCGGCTCATGATTTCAAATCGATTCTTGTGAATATGAGCTCTGTATCTGCCCTACAGCCGAATTAAGTACAGAAAACCGAGAGCGTCTGCTACGATGACTCGAATAATACGAAAAAGTTTGCGAACCTAGCTCGGCCAGCAGACCGAGTTGAGACCTCTGGATTGAGCAGGCGAACGCGCCTGATCATTCTGAATCGATTAGCTGTGCTTACCAGCTCTGTAGCTGTCTTAAAGCTCGAGTTATGTTGAGAAACCGCCATTACGTATCAAGATCACTTCAAACGGCCAATCCCGCCTGCCTGCTTTTTGGCATTAAAAGGTACCCGATCCAGCTGAGATTGAGATGGCGAGCGGGAATAAGATCGAATCTCATGGGAAAAAATACTAGAGCTCAAACGAATTGTTGAATTTCGAAAACAAAACTGGGCGCCGGCGGTAAACCGTCAACCTTTGTTACCGCCGGGGGACTCGTAGAGCTTCCTGACAACATATAATGTCGAAAAAAATTACACAGAAAAAATAGTTTTTCAGCCCAAGCAATTTCAGACCTCTCGGATGCAACAGCCGAACGCCCCTCATGCTTCTGGATTGTCTTCTGTACGAGCTCTGTAGCTCTCCTACAGCCCGAGTTACGTGCGTAAATCGACAGCACCTCTCAAGATGACTCGAACAATACGAATAGTTTGGCAAACCTAGCTCGAGTATCAGACCGAGTTCAGACCTCTGCATGCGACAGGCGGACGCGTCTGATGTCTCTGAATCGATTCCTGTGATTACCAGCCCTGCAGCCCCCCTACAGCCCGAGTTAAGTGCAGGAAACCGACAGCACCTCTCAGGATGACTCGAACAATACGACATATTCGCGACCTAGTTCGAACAGGCAGACAGAGTTTCGGAGCTCTGGATTCGAAAGGCGGACGCGCCTGATGTCTCCGAATTCACTCCAGTGATTACAGCCATGCAGCCCCCCTACAGCCCGAGTTAAGTGCAGAGAACCGACAGCATCTCTCAAGATGACTCGAACAATACGAATAGTTTCGCGATTCTAGATCGGGCAGCAGACCGAGTTCAGAGCTCTGGATTCAACAGACAACGGCCACTGATGATTCTGAATCAGATTCTGTACGCATCAGCTCTGTAGCTGTCCTGTAGCTCGAGTTAAGTACAGAAAACCGAGAGCGTCTGTCAAGATGACTCGAATAATACGAATAGGTTTGCGGACCTAGCTCGGCTAGCAGACCGAGTTCAGACCTCTGGATTCAACAGGCGAACGCGCCTAATCATTCTACATCGATTAGCTGTGCTTACCAGCTCTGTAGCTGTTCTAAAGCTCGAGTTATGTTCAGAAAACCGTCAGCGCGTATCAAGATGACTCGAAACGGCCGATCCCGCCACAGTGCTTTTCGATAGTAATATTCACCCGATCGAGCTGAGAACAAGATGGCGAGCGGGAATAAGATCGAATATCACGGGAAAAATACTAGAGCTCAAACGAATGCTCAAATTTTGAGAACATAATTTTCAACTAAGCAAAAGTCAGCAAAAAGGCACCGTCGAGATTTTTTCTCTCCTGCACAACTAGCTCATCAGCGCCCCCGAAATACTACTTAAGCTCTCCAGCCAACATAACTTGTAAGGGACTAGCTCTACCGAGTATTTTCAAACCACACCAAAAGTCCACACAAAAAGGTCACGTCCCCCCCCCCCCCCCCCTAGATTTTTTCCGAGCAAACTAGCTATCCGGCGCCCGGAATACTCTTAAGCTTCAAGCAATAATTGGCTTAAGGGCAAGATCTCTACGAGTTACTAGCTCTCACAGCGCGCCGGGAAACCCTGGGCAGCACCGGGGTAACCCCGGGAAGCCGTTAACCGCCGCGGGGGACTCGTAGAGCCACCTGACAATATATAATGGTCGAAAAAATACACGAAAAAAAGTCCCCAGGCCCAACCTCTCGGATGCCACAGCAGCCAAACGCCCCCGATGCTTCCGGATTGTCTTCTGTACGAGCTCTGTAGCTCTCCTACAGCCCGAGTTACGTGCGCACCGACTTGAACAATACGAATAGTTTGGCAAACCTAGCTCGAGTATCAGACCGAGTTCAGACCTCTGCATGCGACAGGCGGACGCGTCTGATCTCTCTGAATCGCTTCCTGTGATTACCAGCCCTGCAGCCCCCCCTACAGCCCGAGTTTCGTACAGGAAACCGACAGCATCTCTCAGGATGAGTCGAAGAATACGAATAGTTTGGCGGACCTAGTTCGGGCAACAGACAAAGAATGGAGCTCGATTCGATAGGCGGACGGGCCTGATGTCTCCGAAATGATTCCAGTGATTACCAGCCATGCAGCCTCCCTGCAGCCCGAGTTAAGTGCAGAGAACCAACAGTATCTCTCAAGATGACTCTAACAATACGAATGAGATCAGACCTCTGGCTTCAACAGACGAACGCGCCTGATCATTCTGAATCGATTAGCTGTGCCTAGCAGCTCTGTAGCTGTCCTTAAGCTCGAGTTATCTTGAGAAAACCGACACCGCGCGTCAAGATGTCTCGAAAGCCGATCCGGCCTGCCTGCTTTTTGGCAGTAAAAAGGTACCCGATCGAGCTGAGATCAAGACGGCGAGCGGGAATAAGATCGAATATCATAGAAAAAATACTAGAGTTCTAACGAATGTTCAAATTTTTAGAACAAACTTTTCAACCGACCAAAAGTCAGCAAAAGGTCCGTCGAGATTTTTCTTGCCAACTAGCTCTCCAGCGCCCCGGAATTACTCTTAGCTTCCAGCTTTAACTTGCTGAGGGAGGCTCTACGAGTTATTACTCTTCAGCTCCCAGCAACTAGCTTAGGGAAGCTCTACGAGTCATTTTTGCGCCTGTAAGGAGCTCTACGAGGTTCCTCGGACCAGCTTGACGGTTCACCGCCGGCGCTAGTTGGCCAGAAAAATTCGCAGCGTCCAAAACCCGGAGAGCGAAGAGACTCTTGAGCCGGGAAGGGGGTCTTTCTCCGAGAGCCCCCTGGGGCTCCACTACAGCGCTTCAAAGCTCTAGCAAGCACGCCCCATGCGTGCCTGCTCGCATGCAGGCACATGTGGACGCGTGCCTTCCTGCAATGCTCTGTCAAACCCTCCTCGAGAGCCCACAGGGCTCTGTCGAACCCTTCTGAGGGGATTCTGCTTTGCTGCGGACCCGCTGCGGGCTCGGGCGAGTTGCTGCGGGGATCGCGGGGCGGCGGAGATGGGCTGCTGGCGGGAGCCACCACCGTCCAGCTTCTAATCTTAAACTCTCTAGCTCTCAGAGAGCCTCCCGGGCATCTCGACGAACTTTTGGTGACTTTTGGTGCCTGGAGCGCGACGCAAGCGCTGCCGGAAACTCTTCCACTGGGCGCCGGCGGTAAACCGTCAACCTTGGTTTGTTTGTTTGGACTCGCGTTCCCAGCTGAGTGCAGCTGGGCGAGGACCGGTCCCGCAGAAGCACACGGGCAGCGCTGAGCAGCGCTTCGGCTGCCGACAATTCACATTCTGTGACTGTAGCACCTTCGAGGAGCCACGCGGCCTCGGCCACATCCCTCCAAACGAGGGGCACGGCACTAGAAACAGCAAACTCATGCCCAGCAGGGAAGGGGCCCACGGTTCTCGCGGAAGCGATGCCTATCTCAATGGGATTGCACTGAGTATTGATTAAGCCGATCTGAAGCCAGAAACCACATCCTGATCCTTGCTGGTCAACCCCGCCATCAAAGCCTCCCCTGATAGCGAACGGTAAGAGATAAGTTTCGAATGGATATAGATAACAATGAGTTCTGTAGAATGTGCGGCCACATCTGGCCTCATGCGTCAATTCATCCGCTCGTGTATTGTCCTCCCTGAATTCATGTCTCCATATCTCACGTCCCAAGGCAGCAGGCCTCAGGTTGAAACACGCAGCGAGCTCAAAGGTACAATCAATCATGGCAGCTGTCCTCTTGCAGTAGCCACGATTCTCACATCTCCATTTCCCCTGTAGCCAGGAGCAGATAAGTAATGAGTCACCCTTGAACTCAGCAGCAAAACCCTCTGAGGATATATCCAACACAGTCGCACGTTCCTGGATCATAGCGTAACGTATTGCAAGCTTGGCGGACTCTTTGGGGTCGTACTTGGGGCGCAGAGGGTTGGTCGCGATGTCGACCGCCTCAGCATCGGCCTTCTCTCGAGCCTCAGGGGGGCCTCGAGGTCCATTAGGAGAGCCCTTCCAAGACACCACAAAGTAATCATAGACCTTCGTTTTGTTGTATTGTGTAAGGAGTTGCTTCCATACCTCCAAGAACTGAACCCAATCGCCCCGCACAGACTCCCACCACTTTTCCCCAAAGAACTGAATGTAGGGAAACTGCCAAGACCGACCGCCCACAGAGACAGGGCCTCCACGAAGCCGCTTGCCCGAACTAGATAACGCCCTGTTGCCGTGTTGTCGTAGAACCTCTGTTATTGTGTCGCGAGCCGTGACCCATCCAACATAGCACATCATAAGCGCACGTCGGGAGTCTCGAAAGGCCCTCCTCCCCTTTGAGACGGCAAGTGGCTCGTCTCTGAGAGCGTGGGCAGCTCCCTCTCCAGAGGGCATCGGCTGTGAGCGGGCAATGGAACAGGCGACCTGCGAGCAAAGATCCTCCAGCCGCCTCTCCATATCCGTAATCCTCCCCTCCACCGGAGGGAACATGACCGGTACTCCAAGTGAACTGGTACTGAAAATGACTCTAGAGGGCTGAGCTGCTCAGGGAACAAAGTTTATATCTCAATGCTCGGAGTGAAAATCTGCTTTCTCAAAATGAATTGTCAAATATCTTTCAAAAAAATGCAAAACCACCCAAAAGTTGCCACATTGTCCGCCTCGGCCGGCTGGGCCAACTGGGCGCCGGCGGTAAACCGTCAACCTTGGTTACCGCCGGGGAACTCGTAGAGCTTCCTGGCTCGACTTAAGTTGAGAAAACCGACAGCACCTACCAACATTCTGACTTATAGTGAATATTATTTGGCCTCTGAATGCGACAGGCGGACGCGTCTCATGTCTGCGAATCGACTCCTGTCATTACCAGCGCTGGAGCCCCCTACAGCCCGAGTTAAGTGCAGAAAACCGACAACATCTCTCAGGATGACTCGAACAATACAATAGTTTCGCAGACCTAATTCGGGCAGCAGACCGAGTTCCGAGCTCTGGATTCGACAGACGGCCGCGCATATTCTCTTCGAATCGATTCATGTGAGAACCAGCACTGTAGCCTGCTCTCAGCGCAAGTTGAGTGAAGAAAACCGAGAGTATCTCTCAAGATGACTCGACCAATACGAATAATTTCGCGAGTCTAGATCGGGCAGCTGACCGAGTTCAGGGCTCTGGATTCGACAGACAAACGCAACTAACGATTCTGAATCAGTTTCTGTAAACATCAGCTTTGTAGCTGTCATACAGCTCGAGTTAAGTACAGAAAATCGAGAGTGTCGGTCAAAATGACTCGAATAATACGAACAGGTTTGCGAACCTAGCTCGGCTCACAGACCGAGTTCAGACCTCTAAATTGGACAGGCGAACGCGCCTAATCATTCTACATCGATTAGCTGTGCTCACCAGCTCTGTAGCTGCTCTACAGCGCGTATCAAGATGACTCAAAACGGCCGATCCCGCCACAGTGCTATTCGATAGTAATATTCACCCGATCGAGCTGAGATCAAGATGGCGAGCGGGAATGAGATCGAATATCACGGTAAGAACTACCAGAGCTCTAACGAATTGTTGAATTCCGAGAACAAAAATTTGAACCGACCAAAAGTCACCAAAAGTTCCGTCGGATGTTTCTTGTCTCCCGGACCCGCTGCGAGGTTTGACAAGCCGCTGCGGGATTCTGGACCGGCGCAGATGGGCTACTGGCGGGCACCACCACCGGTCGACTTCTACTATAAAACTCGCTCTCAGAGAGCTCTCCGGAAAAATATCGTTCAAATCTTAGCAAAATCTTTTTGTCGGCTCGGCCAACTAGCTTCGCCTCGCGCCGGAATTTCTCTAGCTCCTGGATAGAGCTCTACGAGATATTCCTCTTAAGCTTCCAGCAACTGGGCGCCGGCGGTAAAGCGTCAACCTTGGTAACCGCCAGGGGACTCGATCATTCTGCATGCATTAGCTGTGCTTACCAGCTCTGTAGCTGCCCTAGAGCTCGAATTATGTTCAGAAAACCGTCAGCGCATATCAAGATGACTTAAAACGGCCCATCCCGCCACAGTGCTTTTCGATAGTGATATTCACCCGATCGAGCTGAGATCAAGATAGCGAGCGGGAATAAGATCGAATGTCACGGGAAAAAATACTAGATCTCTAATGAATTATCAAATTTCGAGAACAAAATTTTCAACCGAGCAAAAGTTGTCAAAAGTTCTGTTTTCTTGCCAACTAGCTCTGGTGCGCGCCGGAATTACTGGGCGCCGGCGGTAAACCGTCAACCTTGGTTACCGCCGGGGAACTCGTAGAGCTTCCAAGCTCGACTTAAGTTGAGAAAACCGACAGCACCTACCAACATTCTGACTCATAGTGAATATTTTTTGACCTCTGAATGCGACAAGCAGACGCGTCTGATGTCTGCGAATCAATTCCTGTTATTACCAGCCCCGCAGCCCCCCTACAGTGCAGAAAACCGACAGCATCTCTCAGGATGACTCGAAGAATACAATAGTTTTTGAAGAACCTAGTTTGGGTAGCAGACCGAGTTCCGAGCTCTGGATTCGACAGGCGGACGCGCATAATCTCTTTAAATCGATTCATATGACAACCAGCACCGTAGCCCCCTCTCAGCGCAAGTTCAGTAAAGAAAACCGAGAGCACTTCTCAAGATGACTCGACCAATACGAATAATTTCGTGATTCTAGATCGAGCAGAAGATCGAGTTCAGAGCTCTGGATTCGACAGACAAACGCAACTGACGATTCTGAAGCAGTTTCTGCAAATATCAGCTCTCTAGCTGTCTTACAGCTCGAGTTAAGTACAGAAAGCCGAGAGTTTCTGTCAAGATGACTCGAATAATACAAACAGGTTTGCAGATCTAGCTCGGCTCACAGGCCGAGTTCAGACCTCTGGGATCAACAGGCGAACGCGCCTGATCATTCTGCATGCATTAGCTGTGCTCACCAGCTCTATAGCTGCCCTAGAGCTCGAGTTATGTTCGTAAAACCGTCGCGCATATCAAGATGACTCGAAACGGACGAACAGGTTTGCGGACCTAGCTCGGCTCACAAACCGAGTTCAGACCTCTGGGTTCGACAGGCGAACGTGCCTGTTCATTCTGCATGCATTAGCTGTGCTTACCCGCTCTGTAGCTGCCCTAGAGCTCGAGTTATGTTCATAAAACCGTCAGCGCATATCAAGATGACTTGAAACGGCCGATCCCGCCAGAGTGCTGTTTGGCCTTCAAAGTTACGCGATCGAGCTGAGATCAAGATGGCGAGCGGGAATAAGATCGAATATCACGGGGAAAAATACTAGAGCTCTAACGAATGGTCAAATTTCGAGAACAACATTTTCAACCGAGCAAAAGTCAAAAGTTCCGTCGAGATTTTTCTTGTCAACTAGCTCTCCAGCGCGCCGGAATTACTCTTAAGCTTCCAGCAACTAGCTTAGGGAAGCTCTACGAGTCACTCTTAGCTTCCAGCAATAACTTGCTAAGGGAAGCTCTACGAGTTATGTTGGGTGTTGGGGTCGGCTACACAGGGCGCGTGCGCCCTAGCCGTGCAGAGTCCCTAGGGTCCCTCACGCCCTCTCAACCTCTTTGGGGTTGGAGGCCCGAGGATCTCAGAGATAATCTGCCGAACACCTTGGAGCAGGCGTTCACAAGCAGTGAGCTCGCTATCTGTAACAGTGGCCCCCAGAGGGAGTAAAGAAGCCTCCTGGAAAACTCGTCGCCAGTGGTTGTCCCCAAATGAGACCTCCACATAGCAACCTAGAGCAGAGCCTTCAACACTCACGCCACCGTCCCATCCTCCACGGATACGTTTGATACAATGTCTCTGTTGTCGTAAATATCTGAAGTCCATCCATCTTCCCGTCCTTCCCCTCCTCGCCTCCCAAGTCAACTCATCCGCAACACAATTGAACTCTCTGTAGATATGCTTCCACGGATCCGTCCCTACAGTGGCACACCTGATGTCGCAATCCTCCGCCAGTTGATTCATATCGTTTTGTAGACCGTGCACTCTCCTGCGGTACGAACGATCACGGCATTCCCAGATCCCTCGGGCCCAGTTCACCACACACATACTATCACCAGTCATTTCAACCAACACTGAGTTCTCCGAGCCCTCCTGCCAGACAGTTTCGTTGTTATATCCGTGGGCAATCCTGCGAGCGAGCCTGTCGGAGTCCTCAGGGGAGTCCCACGTATCCACAGGGCAAGGAGCACCGGGCGGTTTCCTGAAGATGGGCTCCCATCGAGGCTGTATTTTTATCATGCACGCAACTACATTCCACCATTCCGTCGCATTCCACTTGATGCTGAACCAGCGTAAATTACCACTCGCCGCCAGCATAAGACAATGCCAGCTGTCAGTGCTTGCATGCGCTCTTCCTCCCACTCTCCTCGTACCTTCCCTCCTCCTGGCTCCCGTGAACATGGATACAAGTGTGTCCCTCCGTATTGACCATTCCCCCGCACAGTGTAACATGGCCTGCAGCGTCTGACGCCAGGCTCGTGCCCCACGCAAGTCCGTGGAGGCGAAGGCCCGATCATGGAACTGGGCCAGCTCCAGCGCAAACTCGAAATTGGCTCGGACCACCTTCTCTAGGAGACTGCAGTGGCCAGCCTGCAAGAATAGCTCGTATGACTTCGGTGTGGTCCTGTCCCTGAACTCCTCCCACGTCTCCTCCTCCCTCTTGTGTATTCCTCGCATACCGTTGAGACACCTCCCCTCCCAGACCTTAATCCTCTCCAGCAGTCGTAGATTGCACGGCCAGCCTATACATCCGTGGTACACCACAGACTGCACACGAGCGGCATACCTGCGAAACGTCTCTTTGAGTGAGACCGATCTGGAGCGATAAAACTGGATGTCAGCAAAATAGGCCTTCCTCCCTTTCTCCAGTCGATGATACAAGCCGTGATATCCCTTGATTTCCGAGCTGAGCTTCACTCCTAGTACCTCCACCTCCTCCTTCCTCGGCATAACGACCGTCGAGCGCAAGTGCTCTGGGAGATCCTCATCTCCAGAAATCGCACAGATGGCTGGTGAGAGCGGGCAGAGCAGCGGCGGATCGCCACCTGTGTACGTCTGGCCAAAAAGTACATACGCCAACGAGTCCTCCTTCCAGTCCATCCCCGCCCGTCTGAGTGTCACCGTCATCATACCGATCATCTGTTGTAGCTGGAGCTGCGATGCGGCACAGAGCGTAACATTGTCCGCCCACAAGAAGTGATGTACAAGAGCACCGTCCGTCCCCTCCCCTTCCAGTCGGACACCGTATCCTAAGGTATCCCAAGTCTGAATCACAGATCCCCAGATGGCTTCCAAGACAATATTGAAAAGTATGGGTCCCTCCTTACCTCCCGTTCGGACCGATTTGTTGTATCTCACCTCATCGCCGCACACGTTCTGAAACTCAAAGGTAGCAATGTTATCCAGCATGGGCTCCACAATGGCTCTGATGAGGCACACGGGGTACTTGAGGTGCAACATGGCCTTGATGATAGTGTGCAGTGTGACATTATCGAAAGCTTTGTGTATGTCCAAGACTCCACGTGCATAGACTCCGCCTTCCCCCACACATTTGCATGTCTAGTAAGATGTGATAGTGGTGCCGTGACGTTAGTAACCTTCTGATCCTTTTCAAATCCGTATGTGCACAACCGTCGGTTCACAGGAAATGCATCAATAAACTGCAACACACATGCCATGTACCATTTACTCATCACACTGATCAGGCAAATCCCTCTGGTGTTGGAGAGTCGTGTAGCATCCCTCATCTTCGGCACAAGTTGGATACTGAGCTGCCTCCACGTCTCAGGGCTGGAGGCTCCCTGCTCGAAAATCCTCTGGAAAGCACGCCGCACAAACAAGAGGCTCCTCCACGGCAACTCACGAATGACCTCCGCAACGACTCCATCGCTGCCAGGCGCCGTGCCCGGCTTCAAAGACGCACGAGCCTGCATGAGCATGCCCATCGTGATGACTCTTCCCTCCACCCCACGGTCGTTGTGTCTGAGTTCCTGGAAGGCCTCCAAAGTCCGTTTTTCCTCCTCCGAGTTCGTGTAAGACGCCGTCGCATACCTAGTGATTTCCGTACTCCACCTAGTCCTGTCCATTGTCAGCACACCCTCACACTCCAGCTCCTTGAGGATACACCGTGAGGTCTTACTGGATCCCCTGTGGTCCTGCAGGAGTTGGTTCCTCCTATGCTGTCTCCTAAGGGTCTTTCTCCTACGCAGCAGTTGTTTACGAGTATTCCCAAGGGCCCCACGCCTGATGGCAGACTCCACCTCTATGAGCTCCCTGGGCCTCTGAATAGGTTTGCAGTTGGGGCGCCCCTTAGTGTGGTCCACAAGCTTTGCCGTCTCCAAGAGTACCCGTCCGACCTGCTGCAGGTCCGTCCCTACCGTGTCCGATGCAAGTCCCTCAATCGACACATCCGCAAGCACACGAAACATGTTCCTCGCCGCGTCGTCCGTCGGCTGCCAGCCAACCATGGACACCGGGCGGGGTGGCAAAGCTGGGCGCCTGATCTCCGTCGTCTTGAGATTTACCCAGACCAGAGCGTGATCACTATAGGCACTGGCTTTTGCACGTATACCTGGCGTAGCTTTGATGGGTTCCACAAACTGGACCTGGCATCTCATTTCCTGGTTAGCTCTTGCCTCATCCGCGCACCAACGTGTAGGGATGAGTATATAGTCAAGCACACGCTGCACATGTGTGGAACAGTACGGTATATGTGTGATACGACGGTCTCCATATGTGTTCGCCGCACAGATCCCCCAAGTGCTCATGAACCTCATAAGCATGTCCCTCCTCTCTGCATGGTAGTTCGCCTCCTCCCTCCTCCCGTCCACCTGCATAAGACCTCCTCCCGTCATTCCCAGCATATCTGGTTCAAGTTCCGTCTGAGCATCCATCCCCACCCAAGGTATGACTCCAGCCTGTGTAGTTTGAAACATGGTGACACTGCACTTAGTAAGTACATCTAAATATTCCCCCAAGTGGTCCACATCACGCATCACACATGGTAGATACACTGATGTAACTAGAGCACCCCTGAATTCAACACACGCAAATCGTACCCCACTCCGTCGAGCAATCACATGTGGTGCCCAATCCCTGCACCATGCAACCGCCGCCTTGGAGCAGGAGCTATAGTGAATCTCCCATCCACATCTGTTAAAAGTATTCGCACTGGTATGCTCACACTCTTGCAGGCACACCATTTGAATTGACCTGGCTTCACATGCAGCGACCAGGTTGGGTACTTGACCGTCGGATATTTTCTGCACATTCCAGGTTGCGACCACGGTCTCTGTCGCAGCCCTACCGCCCCGTCAATGATTCGGGCACAGTAGTGTCTGAAGAAACTGCACCTGATTAATATCGGGCTCAACGTGTGTCAAATTATCACCATAGAGGTTCCATCCTTTTGTCGGTCCCCATTCTGCAATCAGAGTCTTTTGTGTAGTATCATCAGCATTCGGCATATACCACATATAAGTCATTGGCGGACCCGTCTCACCTCGAAGAATACCCGTCGCATTTTTCTTGATATCAGAGAATAGTGCTTGAAACCGTCCTACTGCCCGAACATGTTCTACCTTCCATGGTTGGCATTCAACTTGGAATCGCACATTGGCCGGCAGTGAAGTGAGTCCCCGCCTGTAGTCATTCTCCCACACACGTTTCGCTTCCCATAGGATCTCAGCGGATGTGCCTGGCTTGAAATAGATCCTACCCCTCGTATACGGCCAGTATCTACCAGTATTCTCCTGAACCGTCCGATCCAAGTCCAGTGCCATCCTCTGTGTAGCATCGATTTGTTTAGAGTCAATGAGACCATTCATCGCCGTCGTCAGTGCCTCCTGTGAAAGAGCCTCCCGCTGACGTATCTCACGGTTCCTCCATCCCTCCCTTGAAACCCACCCTTTGAACTCAACATAACGTGGACTCCAACCAGGGTCGTGCCTGTCCGTACCCGCCTTCGTGGATCCGCTTGCTACCGACAGCCCGTCCCCCTGCTTGAGCTTCTGAACTTCATTGGTGAGGTCCTGGATCGCCGATTCTGTTTTTGATACCCTAGAGTCCAGAGATGTTTTCAGACCGTCCATTTCCGTACGAATAGTGTTCCTGAACGATTGCATGTCTGCCGTCATAGTCTGTTGTCCCGTCATGATGGATCGAAACATCTGTTCAATGTCAAGGCCTGCTTCCTGGGCAACCTCCTTCGCACCCAACGTTTGTCCCGCACCTCCTCCTTCTCCTTTCCCTGCTCCTTTGACATTACGAGCACGGACAGCTCTAGCAAACGCCCCACCCCCATCATCAATTGTCATGTCCTGGCCCGTCGCATGCAAGCCTGGAGCACCTGAAACTGAAGAACCTGCTGGCATCGCTGGTGCAACACCTGAAACTGAAGAACCTGCAGCAGCCATCTTTCTTTTGTGGCTGCGTAAGATATTGAAATCGTAACCTTCACCCTGCACAAAGTGGTTATGCAAGATATTGAAATCGTAACCTTCACCCTGCATAAACTCGGATAGCGAAGCCAAGCGCGGAACATCGCACGGGGACCTCTGCCAGGCCGCCTGAAACTGGGAGCCGGCGGCAAACCGTCAACCAGGTTACCACCGGGAGCCTCGTAGAGCTTTCTTGCGCGGTGCTGCCCACTACTCATTGAGATTCTCTTTTCAAGATATCGCGGGTTCAGTACAGAAAACGGACAACACTCGTCAAAATGACTCGAAGAATACAAATAAGTTTGCGGACCCAGCTCGAGCAGCAGACCGAGTTCAGAGCTGTAGATCGGACAGATGAACGCGCCTCATGATTCCCAATTGGTTTCTGTATGTATTAGCTCTGCAGCTGTCCTATATCCCGAGATAAGTACAGAAATCGCTAATACGCATCAAGATGACTCGAAACGGCCGTCGGTTGCAGCAAGTGTTTGATAAAAATATTTCAGCTACGGGCCTGAGAATTTAACTGGCAGTCGCGGCATAACCTACTACACGTGAGAAAAATACCCGTTCGCAAAACGAACTGAGCGCCGGCGGTAAACCGTCAACCTTTCTTACCGCCGGGGGACTCGTAGAGCTTCCTGACAATATATAATGTGGAAAAGAATTTCAGAGAACGACTAGTTTTTTAGTCAAGCAGTTATAAACCTCTCAAGACTCTAACAAAACAAACGAACAGTTTTCCAATCGAGCTCGAGTATGAAACCGAGTTGAGACTTCTGAATGCGACAGGCGGACGCGCTCATGTCTGCGGATCAATTCCTCTGATTACCAGCTTTCCAGCCCCCCATACTGCCTGAGTTAAGTGTAGAAAACCGAGAGTACCTCTCAGGATGACTCGAATAATACGGCAGTTTCGCGGATCTCGTTCGAGCAGCAGACCGAGTTCCGAGCTCTCGGTTCGACGAACGGACGCGCCTGATCTTTCGAAATCGATTCCTGTCACCAGCAGCACTGTAGCCCTCCCCCAGCACGATTTGAGTACAGAAAACCGAGAGCACTTCTCAAGATGACTCGAACAATACCAATCGGTTCGCGAACCTAGCTCGAGGTGCAGGCCGAGTACAGAGCTCTTGACTCGACAGACGAACGCGCCTGATGATTTCTAATTCATTTCTATGACTATGAGCTCTGTAGCTGGCCTACAGCTCGAGCTCAGTACGAAAAACCGAGAGCGTCTGCTAGAATGACTCGAATAATACGAATAGGTTTGCGACCCTAGCTCGGCTAGCAGACCGAGTTCAGACCACTGGATTTAACAGGCGAACGCGCCTGATCATTCTGGATGCATTACCTGTTCTTACCAGCTCTGTAGCTGTCCTGAAGCTCGAGTTATCTTCAGAAAACCGACACTACCCTGCGCCCGGATTCCTCTTAGCTCAGCTTCGAAGAGCCCTACGAGATACAATGCGCGGGACGCTGGAAACCTCGTAGGAGAGGCTTGCAGGGGCGCCGTTTACGATGCGTAGGACCCTGCAAAGCGCTCTACGAGTTATTTCTAAGCGTCCAAAACTCAGACAGCGAGGCAAAGCGCGGAGCGCAGAGCGCTCAAAAGCGCCGCACGGCGAGCTCTGCCAGGAGACGCCTGCGAGGGCATCTTTTACTGGCGCCGGCGGTAAACCGTCAACCTGGTCGCCGCCGGGAACCTCGTAGAGCTCATCTCACTAGTAAGGGCGCAGATTTTCGACACAGAATTAAAAAATGAAGATTTTTTCGAAAATCTTCAAATTCGATGTTTTCGATGTTCATATTCGCTCAGTTCCCGGAAGTCAACTCATGCAAAAATGCATCGAGAGAGCTGAGCTGCTGTCAGAAAGGAGCTCATATGCCAGTGCTTGGCGTAAAAGTCTGCTTTTTTCAAAATGAATGGTCAACTGGCCCCGGAGGTAAACCGTCAACCTAGTCACCGCCGGAAACTTCGTAGAGCTCCTTCCACGCTGGTAAGAATGCTGAGAATCGACACAGAGTCAAAAAATAGAGATTTTCTTAAAACTCTTTATTTTAGTTCTTTTTTATGTTCATATTCGCTCAGTTCTCGGAAGTGAACTCGTGCAAAAATGCATCGGGAGAGCTCAGCTGCTGTCAGAGAGGAGTTTATATGCCAATGCAACGCGCAAAAATCTGCTTTATCAAATAAATGGTCAAATCTCTTTCAGATTTTCGCAAAACCGACCAAAAGTCACCAATTTGTCCTTTCTTGCCGGGCGGTCCAACTAGCTCCACCCCGCGCCGGAATTTCTCTAGCTCATCGATGCCGAAGAACTCTACGAGGTAATATCTTTCAAATTTTCGCAAAACCACCCAAAACTGGGCGCCGGCGGTAAACCGTCAACCTTGGTTACCGCCGGGGAACTCGTAGAGCTTCCAAGCTCGACTTAAGTTGAGAAAACCGAGAGCACCTACCAACATTCTGACTCATAGTCAATATTTTTTGATCTCTGAATGCGACAAGCGAACGCGTCTGATCAGACCGTGTTCAGATCTCTCAATGCGACAGACGCGTCTGATGTCTGCGAATCGACTCATGTGATTACCAGCCCTGCAGCCCCCCTACACCCGAGTTAAGTGCAGAAAACGGACAGCATCTCTCAGGATGACTCGAGTAATATAATAGTTTCGCAGACCTGTTTCGAGCAGCAGACCAAGTTCTGAGCTCTCGAATCGACCAACGAACGCGCCTGATGTGTGCAAATCGATTTCTATGACCCGCAGCACTCTAGCCCTCCCCCAGCACGAGTTGAGTGCAGAAAATTGAGAGCACGTTTTACGATTATTCGGACAATACGCATAGTTTCGCAAACCTGGCTCGGGCAGCAGGCCGAGTTCAGAGCTCTCGATACGACAGACAAACGCGCCCGATAATTCTCAATCGATTTCTGTGACTCTAGGCTCTGTAGCTGCCTACAGCTCGAGTTAAGTACAGAAAATATCGAGAGCGTTTATCAAGATGACTCGAATAATACGAATAGATTTGCGGACCTAGCTCGGCTAGCAAACCGAGTTGAGATCTCCGGAGTCAAGAGGCGAACGCGCCTGATAATTATGAGTGCGATAGCTGTGCTTACCAGCACTGTAGCTGCCCTGCAGCTCGAATTAAGTACAAAATAACCACCACGCATGTCAAGTTCACTCGAATAATACGAATAGGTTTGCGGACCTAGCTCGGCTAGCAGACCGAGTTCACACCTATGGATTCAACAGGCGAACGCGCCTGATGATTCTGAGAGCGATGGGCGTGCTTACCAGCTCTGTAGCTGCTCTACAGCTCGAGTTAAGTAGAGACTACCGACAACGCGTATCAAGTTGACTCGGATAATACGAATAGGTTTGCGGACCTAGCTCGGCAAGCAGACCGAGTTCAGACCTATGGATTCAACCAGCTCTATAGCTGTCCTACAGCTCGAGTTAAGTACAAAATACCGACAGCGCGTATCGAGATGACTCGAAACGGCCGTTCCCGCCACAGTGTTTTTTGGCCTTCAAAGTTACCCGATCGAGCTGAGATCAGAGTCAATTGTAAGCGTCCAAAACCTGGATAGCGAAGCCAGGCGCGAAGCGCGAAGCGCCAAAACGCCGCACGGGGACCTCTGCCGCGCCGCTTGAAACGATGCGCGGGTTGCTGGAAACCTCGTAGGAGACGCTTGCAGGGACGCCGTTTACGATGCACTGGCGCCGGCGGCGAACCGTCAACCTGGTTTTTTGTGTTTACGCGGGCTGGCGAGGCGCTGGTCTTCAGCGCAGCCCGTGTCAGCTACGCAGCCTGGCAACTGAGCAGCAGTGAAACGAGCACCTACCCACGGAGGCGGGCTGAGGTGTCATATAACATTGCTAAACTTGAAGACGATTCCCGAGCCCAGGAGGGCGTAGGGATAACATCATCAAGAAGCAAAATCACTGTCATCAAATTGCTGTAGCTGTATGCGTATGGCACGTGTCAATGCTTCGGCAGCGGACAACTCACATTCGGTGATCGTGGCGCCTGGCTCCAGCCAGGCCGCAGCAGCAGCGTCTCTCCAAATCAACGGTGTGTCAGCATGATAATGTAGAGAGGAAGAGGTCGGGTAGGGGGAGTATCGTGTAGAACACACTCCATGCCGAGACGCCCGTGAGGACATGTTGAGATAGCCAACCTGCATCCAGTAACCGCATGCACTGCCCTTGCTGCACACTCCCCCGTCGTACCCTCCACGACAGGCGACTACCTTCAAAGATCTCGTTCGAAAGGATATCGATGGCAATAGTTATGATGAAATGTGTGGCCATCCCTGGCCAAATGAGTAAGTTCGTCTGCTCGGGTGTTTGCTTCACAAATTCATGTACAAATATGTCTCTCCCAACGTTCGATGCCCGTGCTCGGTGTGAAAGGCTAAGTGCGTACATGTCATTGACACACCTGTGTACACGCTCACGATATGCACGATTATGACAACGCCAACGTCCCGTAAGCCAGCTCTGGACCAACAAAGAGTCTCCCTTGATCTCAATTCCAACTCCGTTCGACATGATATCAAATACAGCTTCCCGTTCATTAATAATCGCCAACCGTCTTGCTTGTTTCATGTTCTCCTCCTCCGTCGCCTCCTCGTTCCTTCCAGTTCCCTCCTTACACTCTCTCCCAACATCTCCTCCTGGTACCTGTTTCCAATTCGTGCAGAAGTACTCGAATATCTTAGGCCTACCATACGTACGTAAAAGTGCTTCCCATGTCTGCAGAAATGTGGCATATCCTGGTCGGAAGGTCTCCCACCACTCATCCCCATGAGTCTGTATGTACGGGTACTGCCAAGACCGCTGCCCAACACTATCTCCTCCCGCGCGCAGCCGTTTGCCTTCAGAGGCACGCCTACGATCTCCATGACAGCGGAGACATTCAGTGAGAGCCATGCGGTGCGCTTCCCAAGTCTTGTGTGTACAAAGCAATGCCGTGCGAGAATCAACAAATGCACGTCTCGTGGTATCAGGATGTGGCTCAATCTTGCGTACAACACGTCGGCCGTCAGCGCCATCATTTTGCTGAGAGCCGCTCGAGACCCCATCCTCACAACTTACTCCTGAACCTGGGCCTGTCCACCGGGGAGGCCCAGGATTTGTGAAGTCAAAATTGCCGTAGGCCGTGCTTACCGAATGCGCGACGCTCCAACTCTTCCACGCCACGATCTGGACGATGCTAGGAAATCCCAGCGAGCAGAAAGAAGCCCTCGCTGTGTCAAGCATATGTGGCTTCCAGACCTCCCATCTCTGTCCCGCAGGCTTCCTTCGACAATGCATGGCCAGCAGGCATCTGCCCTCAAAGGTATGCAGCAATCGAACACCTTCAGGGTCCAGCGTACATGTATCCAATCCGTATGCTAATACACTCTGTACCAGGCTCTGATACCGTCGATACCGCTTACGAAGAGGGAGAGCACGACAACGATAATACTTAGCTTGCCCATAAAACGCGCGCCGTGCACACTCAACCCGAAATTGTATGTCCTCGTGCGTGCCCCCATACTGCTGCGAGACGATCGTTCCCAACACATTCAGCTGAGAGACTGACTTGAACGGGACCTGCACCCCCTGGATATCAGCGAAGAAAGTAGTGGTATCGCGGTCGCCCACCACCATCGATTCAAGTGAATCTGACTTCCACTCTAGTCCCCATGTACGTAAAGCGTGAGTGAGTGTGTTGATCATCAGCTGCATCTGAGCCGATGTACTGGCCACGAGATATATATTATCTGCCCAAATCGCATGATTGTAAACATGTGCGCGCGTCATGTCGTGCATGTTGCTGTACGGGATCTCCACACCTATACGTTCATTATCCCACCTCTGTATGACCTCCGCCCACATGGCCAACACAACCAAATTAAAGCACAGGGGAGACTCGGTACCCCCCGTTCTGAGAGATCGATCCCATCGTACCCCACCTAACTCCAGGCCCTCGAACGTGAGCGTGCCCGTCGTGTCAGTTAAGGGCTCGATCAGAGCATATTGTAGCTGTACAGGTATGTTAAGCATGTGCATCGCGCGTGCCAAAGTAGTGAGCTTAACATGGTCGAAGGCTCGTGCTATATCACATGAACAGAAGAACGCTTTTCTATCTTTCCCCCAAACACTCGCATGCTGTGAGATGGCCTTAAGGGGTCCCGCTACTTCCCACGTCCTCCGATCCTGTGCGAAACCATACAAGCCCAATCGCCCCATGTACTGTTCAGCATGCCTCTCGATAAGGATAGTAACACAGGTGAGGTACCATTTTCCTAACGTGTTCTGTACAACTAGATTGCGTGTTTGTGTGAGCGAATCAAGATTCATCAGCTTGGGCATCAGCGTGATGAGTACCTCTCTCCAGCAGTCAGGTGACCGACGATCACCTTGAAAGATATCTCGAAACACATGGAAAATCTGGCGAACAGCTCGCCACGCCAAAGCCTTCAAGAGCTCCACGCTGACCCCATCTGGGCCGCAGCTCTTGCCAGATCGTAATCGTGCACGTGCTTCGTTCACCACCCCCATCGTGAGCTGCATGCGCATGTCGTGCATCGTACTGCTGCTGCTGTGTGCCCTAGCTGCTCGTGCACGTCGCCGTAAGTCAGATACCAGCTCGCTGTTCCTCATCCTCTCCTCCTCGCTCGTCATCGTGTTCAAGCTGTGCTGCACCATCCCCTCCTCCACCCACCTCTTACGATCCTCCGTCATCTCCCCGTCGATCTTCAGAGACTTGACATTCACTTTCTTGCTTTTGCGGGAGTTCGCGAAGGTATACTCGATCTCACTACGCCTATCTGCCTTGACCAGGAGCCTCATAAGTTCCCTCAGGCGCTTTCTCTCATCAGGATTCCCACGGGCTCCACGATACTGGTGCTGAAGATCTGCTAGCTTTTTAGACTTAGCATGTGCACGATGCGCAGAGGAAGGCGGGTTAAGCAGAGGCAACGCATGCTGATGCAACGACTTCGCGATCTCGTCAGGGCGTGTGGCCTCAATACCAATGTCCACCAACGCTCTGAAACAGAACTCCTCTCTGTGGGACTCGAATGCCCGGCGTGCCGTGACGTGTGGCCGAACAACCTTGTGTCGGTACATATGCTGGGGTTCCCTTGGGGCCAACAGGGTTTTGATTACTGCATGATCGCTCAAACGTGCCACACGCCCGTCCTGCAACCAACTGTACGAGATATCTTCTACTGTCCACTGCCTGGGCGCCAAGATGTAATCTAAAACCTTTGTGGGCTCACTCTCACCGAAGTGCCAGTAGGTCGGCACCCGTGCTTCAAAAGTGTTGATCGCAGCCAGCTCCTCCTCCTCCAAGAACTCCTCAATCTGGTCCCTCATGCACACCTCCTTGGCCCTCCTGTCCTCCAAATCGATGGCACCGTTCCGACCAAGTCCCCTCTCCCTCGATCTTCTGAGTCCTGGTCCCGTCACCCTCCACCCATCCACCTCCAACTCTGGCGTGAGCTCCACATTGGCATCACAGGCAAGCAACAGGCGAAAGTGATGGCCATGGTTGGCCTGAGCCTGTCGGTGCAGGCGGCGTACATCATGCAGTATCCGTCTGCATATCTCTGGAGCATCTGGATGAGACGCATCAGCAAAGTAAGCACTAGTGAAACAAACTCCCGATCGATGAACAATCATCGCAACCCGATCTGCTTGATAAGAGGCTATCATGTGGGGCAGGTGGCGACGTTTGAGAAGCACCGCTGCCCGCATGCAAGTACTTTTTGAAGCAGCATCCCACCCCAGACGCTGAATTAAGGTGTCATTGAAGTCCACGTTTTGACATTCTTGCAAAGCCACAACATTTAAGCCTACCCCATGTAGTGCTCGTAGAATAGCGTACGCCCGAGACTCGAGCCGCCCAGCTCTCGCAACATTGAGTGTGCCTGCCGCGAGAGTAGCGAGAGCCATGCTTTTGGATCTCTCGCAGCACCCTCATTGTCCGAGTGCATCCTCCATTTCTTTGTGGGTCGTGGCGATGCCGTATGTCATGACAACTTCGTTCCAGACCGTCTGATCAACAGTCCAAGTGCCCGTATCCTGTTTCCACCTGGCCAGCTCCATGCTTCTTTTGGCACGGAGACATGGGGGAATGGTCCACATCACACTGACCCCCTTTCCACTCCCAGGCACTCCCTTGATCTTCATTGGCGTATCAGGATTCCTCGCAACGACCGTATCGCGCCACACACCATGGAATCTGCCAACAGCATTGATGTGGTCCTCTTTCCATGGCGGCGCCTGTGTCTTGATCCGAATGGAGCCTCCAGCCGCACACGGTCTGTTGTCCATGTCTTTGAAAAGATCCTGTGGTGTCGGACGGGCAAGAGACCTTTGCTCCTCAGTTCGATCCTCAGGCGGGATCAGAGCTTCTTCCCAAAACTTTTTGCACCTCCAGAGTACGTCTGACTCAGTACCAGTGGTAAACTTGATGCGGAAGTTTGCGTAGCTGGGACGATTCCCATTCATACGAAGCGTACCAAGCTCGTCAATCTTCGCACGGTCATCCTCTGGAAGGCTCATCTTCAAGTTGTGAATGAGAATGCCCACGTCCCGATCTGAAATCATTTGCTCTGACCGTCGAATCGGATTACTCCAGTCAATCACCCATCCACGAAAATCGATCCACTCTGGATTGAAGGCTCGGAATGGACGCCTGCTCTCGTTTGGCCAAGTCGCCTCACCCCCAAAGCCAGCAGAAGTAGCTCCAGTGGATGCCCCAGAACCTGCAGCGGCATGCGACTTGAGCTCTAAAACCTGCTTCTCCAGATCTGTCATTCGTTTATCCATCTGAGCCTGGCCCTCAGCCATTCGTCGTTCAGCACTGTCCTGTCGTCGTTGCATGGCAGCCATATCGTTAACCATGCCTGTCACCTTGCGGTCAGTAATTCTCTGCTGCTGCAGTTGCTGTTTCCCCATGTTGAAGAATTGCTTCATGGGATTCTGTTCATCAAAAACCAATTCGTGGATATCAGGATCTAGTACATTCTCAGCGTCCATGTCTGCAGCCCCGTCGTCTTCTCTCTTGCGTCGGTTGCCCGACACTGGAAGCGCCATACTGGAATCGGCACTCGTGCGATGGAGTTGTGGATTGTGGCAACCTCAATAAACACACGTGTGACAGAGTCCACAGAAATGTGCACAGGGAGCAAAACTGACAAGCTCTGGCAAGAATCAATCCCAAAGTATTGAGAGTTCCCCACCACTGGAGCAATACAGAGAAAGAATAAGATATGTGCACCCGCGGTACTCAGGCAAAACTTGTCCGGGGAAGAGGGGGCAAAAGTTCCGCTCCCACGCGCCCAGTCACGGCCGGTACTCAGGCAAAACAGACTCTGAAGCACCGTGTACAGTATGTGGAACCAAGACTCCCTACTGCACAATGCAGCTCGAGACGAGGGGACCCCAGCGGTGAGGCCAGGCTGAGCAGGAGGTAAGCTCTGCTCAACCTGGTTACCGCCAGGAACCTCGTAGAGCTCCTAACACGTATAAGAGCGCTCACTACCAAAAGAGAGGGCTTCTGGAAGAATTTCTCGGGAATCAAAAACCATGAATTTTTCCATGTCGAGATAGAGTTGGTTTCGCCAAGTGTTTCGATTGTAAAACTGCATGTACAGAGTATTAAGATGCTAAGGCCATCATAATCGTCTACAGGTGCGAAAAATCTGCTTTCTCAAAATTCATGGGCAACTTTCAAATATTTACAAAACCACCGAAAAGTTACCACATTGTCCGTTCTGGTGGGTCGAGCAACTGGGCGCCGGCGGTAACCGTCAACCTTTCTTACCGCCGGGGGACTCGTAGAGCTTCCTGACAATATATACTGTGATAAAAAACTCGAAAGAACAACTATTTTTTTCGCCCAAGCGATTTCAGACCTCTCAAGATGACGCTAACAAAAAACGAACAGTTTCGCAACCCAGTTCGAGTATCAAACCGAGTTGAGACCTCTGAATGCGACAGGCGGGCGCGTCTGATGTCTGCGAATCCACTCATGTGATTCCCAGCACTGAAGCCCCCCTACAGCCCGAGTTAAGTGCAGAAAACCGACAGTATCGATTCGAATAATATAACAGTTTTGCGAATCTAGTTCGAGCAGCAGACCGAGTTCCGAGCTCTGGAATCGACCGAAAGACGCGCCTGATGTGTGCAAATCGATATATGTGACCTGCAGCACTGTAGCCCTTCCCCAGCACGAGTTGAGTGCAAAAAAATTGAGAGCATGTCTCAAGATCATTCGGACAATACGAACAGTTTCGCGAACCTAGCTCAGGCCGAGTTCAGAGCTCTCGGTACGATAGACGAACGCGACTGATAATTCCCCAGCGATGTCTGTCACAATGAGCCCTGTAGCTGCCCTACAGCTCGAGTTAAGTGCAGAAAACCGAGAGCGTCTATCAAGATCACTCCAATAATACTGATAGGTTTGCGGACCTAGCTCGGCTAGCAGGCCGAGTTCAGACTTCTGGATTCAACAGACGAACGCGCGTGATGATTCTGAGTGCGATAGCTGTGCTTACAAGCACTGTAGCTGCCCCAAAGCTCGAGTTAAGTACAGAAAACCGAGAGTGTCTATCAAGATGACTCGAATAATACAAATAGGTTTGCGAACCTAGCTCGGCTGGCAGACCGAGTTCAGACCTCTGGTTTCAACAGGCGAACGCGCGTGATAATTCTGAGTGCGATAGCTGTGCTCACCAGCTCTGTAGCTGCCCTACAGCTCGAGTTAAGTACAAAATACGGATAGCGCGTATCAAGATGACTCGAACCGGCCGTTCCCGCCGTTCGCTTTTGCCTCAAAAGTTACACATCGGAGCTGAGATCAAGATGGCGAGCGGGAATAAGATCGAATATCAGGGGAGAAAAAAATAGAGCGACTAACGAATGGTCAAATTCGAGAACGCAAAAACTGGGCGCCGGCGGTAACCGTCAACCTTTCTTACCGCCGGGGGACTCGTAGAGCTTCCTGACAATATATACTGTCCACCGAAGGCGGTACTAGTAACAACTTTGTGTTTCCAACTGCGTACGGTCCGGTTTTTCGCCAGGCTGTAACGCTAACAAAAAACAAACAGTTTCGCAACCCAGTTCGAGTATCAAACCGAGTTCAGACCTCTGTATGCGACATCATGCGATTCCACTCATGCGATTCCAGCCCTAAGCCCACCTACAGCCGGAGTTAATGCAGAAAACCGACAGTATCGACTCGAATAATATAATAGTGTTGCGAACCTAGTTCGAGCAGCAGACCGAGTTCCGAGCTCTGCAATCGACCGAAAGACGCGCCTGATGTGTGAAAATCGATATATGTGGCCTGCAGCACTGTAGCCCTCCCCCAGCACGAGTTCAGTGCAGAAAAATGAGAGCACGTCTCAAAATCATTCGGACAATACGAACAGTTTCGCGAACCTAGCTCGGGCAGCAGGCCGAATTCAGACCTCTCGGTTCAACAGACGCGTGCCATTGGTGATTTCCCATCGATGTCTGTGACAATGAGCCCTGTAGCTGCCCTACAGCTCGAGTTGTACAGAAAACCGAGAACGTCTATCAAGATAACTCGAATAATACCAACAGGTTTGCGGACCTAGCTCGGCTAGCAGACCGAGTTCAGACCTCCGGATTTAACAGGCGAACGCGCGTGATGATTCTGAGTGCGATAGGTGTGCTTACCAGCACTGTAGTGACCCTAAAGCTCGAGTCAAGTACAGAAAACCAAGAGTGTCTATCAAGATGACTCGAATAATACAAACAGGTTTGCGGACCTAGCTCGGCTCACAGACCGAGTTCAGACCTCTGGATTCAACAGGCGAACGCGCCTGATCATTCTGCATGCATTAGCTGTGCTTACCAGCTCTGTAGCTGCCCTAGAGCTCGAGTTATGTTCAGAAAACCGTCAGCGCGTATCAAGATGACTCGAAACGACCGTTCCCGCCACTGTGCTTTTTGGCCTTCAAAGTTACCCGATCGAGCTGAGATCAAGATGGCGAGCGGGAATAAGATCGAATATCACGGGAAAAAATACTAGAGCTCTAACGAATGGTCAAATTTCGAGAATCAAATTTTCAACCGAGCAAACAAAAGTCATCAAACTGGGCGCCGGCGGTAAACCGTCAACCTTTCTTACCGCCGGGGGACTCGTAGAGCTTCCTGACAATATATACTGTGGGAAAAAACTCCAAAGAACGACTATTTCTCAAGCCCGAGCGATTTCAGACCTCTCAAGATAACGCTAGCAAAAAACAAACAGTTTCGCAACCCAGTTCGAGTATCAAACCGAGTTCAGACCTCTGAATGCGACAGGCGGGCGCGTCTGATGTCTGCGAACCCACTCATGTGATTCCAGCCCTGAAGCCCCCCTACAGCCCGAGTTAAGTGCAGAAAACCGACAGTATCGACTCGAATAATATAATAGTGTTGCGAACCTAGTTCGAGCAGCAGACCGAGTTCCGAGCTCTGCAATCGACCGAAAGACGCGCCTGATGTGTGCAAATCGATATATGTGACCTGCAGCACTGTAGCCCTCCCCCCGCACGAGTTGAGTGCAGAAAATTAAGAGCACGTCTTAAGATCATTCGAACAATACAAACAGTTTCGCGAACCTAGCTCGGGCAGCAGGCCGAGTTCCGAGCTCTCGGATCAATAGACGAACGCGACTGATAATTCTCCATCGATGTCTGGCACAATGAGCCCTGTAGCTGCCCTACAGCTCGAGTTAAGTACAGAAAACCGAGAGCGTCTATTAAGATGACTCGAATAATACGAATAGGTTTGCAGACCTAGCTCGGCTAGCGGACCGATTTCAGACCTCTGGATTGAACAGGCGAACGCGCGTGATGATTCTGAGTGCGATAGGCGCGCTTACCAGCACTCTAGCTGCCCTAAAGCTCGAGTTAAGTACAGAACACCGAGAGCGTCTATCAAGATGACTCCAAGAATACGAATAGGTGTGCGGACCTAGCTCGGCTGGCAGACCGAGTTCAGACCTCTAGATTCAACAGGCTAAGGCGCCTGATAATTCTGAGTGCGATAGCTGTGCTTACCAGCTCTGTAGCTGCCCTACAGCTCGAGTTGAGTACAAAATACCGACAGCGCGTATCAAGATGACTCGAAACGGTCGTTCCCGCCGGAACGCTTTTTGGCCTTCAAAGTTACCCGATCGAGCTGAGATCAAGATGGTGAGCGGGAATAAGATCGAATATCACGGGAAAAAATACTAGAGCTCAAACAAATTGTCAAATTTCGAGAACAAAATTTTGAACCGACCAAAAGTCACCAAAAGGTCCGTCGAGATTTTTCTTGCCAACTAGCTCTCCAGCGCTCCGGAATTACTCTTAAGCTTCCAGCAATCACTTGCTAAGGGAAGCTCTACGAGTTAAGTTCCGTCGAGATTTTTCTTGCCAACTAGCTCTCCAGCACGCCGGAATTACTCTTAGCTTCCAGTTATAACTGGGCGCCGGCGGTAAACCGTCAACCTTTCTTACCGCCGGGGGACTCGTAGAGCTTCCTGACAATATATAATGTGGAAAAGGATTTCAGAGAACGACTAGTTTTTCAGCCCATAGACCCCTCAAGATGACAGTTTTCCAATCGAGCTCGAGTATGAGACCGAGTTGAGATCTCTGAATGCGACAGGCGGACGCGTCTGATGTCTGCAGATCGATTCCTGTGATTACCAGCTCTGCAGCCACCAATACGGCCTGAGTTAAGTGCAGAAAACCGAGAGTACCTCTCAGGATGACTCGAATAATACAACAGTTTTGCGGATCTCGTTCGAGCAGCAGACCGAGTTCCGAGCTCTCGGTTCGGCGAACGGGCGCGCCTGATGTCTCGAAATCGGTTTCTCTGACCAGCAGCACTGTAGCCCCCCCCCAGCACGATTTAAGTACAGAAAACCGAGAGCACTTCTCAAGATGACTCGAACAATACCAATAGGTTCGCGAACCTAGCTCGGGGAGCAGGCCGAGTTCAGAGCTCCTGATTCAACAGACGAACGCGCCTGATAATTCTCAATCGATTTCTGTGATTATCAGCTCTGTGGCTGCCCTACAGATCGAGTTAAGTACGAAAAACCGAGAGCGTCTGCTACAATGACTCGAATAATACGAATAGGTTTGCGACCCTAGCTCGGCTAGGGTCGGCTAGCAGACCGAGTTCAGACCTCTGATTTCAACAGGCGAACGCGCCTGATCATTCTGAATGCATTAGCTGTGCTGACCAGCTCTGTAGATGTCCTGAAGCTCGAGTTATCTTGAGAAAACCGACAGCGCGTATCAAGATGACTCGAAACGGCCGTTCCCGCCTGCCTGCTTTTTGGCCTTCAAAGTTACCCGATCGAGCTGAGATCAAGATGGCGAGCGGGAATACGATCGAATATCATGGGAAAAAATACTAGAGAATATCATGGGAAAGATCACTAGAGCTCAAACGACTTGTCAAATTCGAGAAACAAAATTGTCAACCGACCAAAAGTCACCAAAAGGTCCGTCGAGATTTTTCTTGCAACTTAGCTCTCCAGCGCTCCGGAATTACTCTTAGCTTCCAAGCAATAACTTGCTAAGGGAAGCTCTACGAGGTTACTAAGCTAAGGGAAGCTCTACGAGGTATTTTCAACCGACCAAAAGTCAGCAAAAGGTCCGTCGAGATTTTTCTTGCCAACTAGCTCTCCAGCGCGCCGGAATTACTCTTAGCTTCCAGCTATAACTAGCTAAGGGAAGCTCTACGAGTTACTGGGCGCCGGCGGTAAACCGTCAACCTTTCTTACCGCCGGGGGACTCGTAGAGCTTCCTGACAATATATAATGTGGACAAGAAACCCAAAGAACAAATATTTTTTCAGCCCAAGCGATTTCAGACCTCTCAAGATGACTGTAATTAAAAAGACAAACAGTTTCGCAACCCAGTTCGAGCATCGAACCGACTTCAGACCTCTGAATGCGACAGGCGGGCGCGTCTGATGTCTGCAGTTCCCCCTACAGCCCGAGTTAAGTGCGGAAAACCGACAGTATCGACTCGAATAATATAATAGTATCGCGGACCTAGTTCGCAAACCGAGTTCCGCGCTCTGGTATCGACCAACAGACGCGCCTGATGTGTGCGAACCGATATCTGTGTCCCGCAGCACTGTAGCTCTCCCCCAGCACGAGTTCAGAGCAGGAAATTAAGAGCACTTCTCAAGATGATTTGGACAATACGAATAGTTTCGCGAACCTAGCTCAAGCAGCAGGCCGAGTTCAGAGCTCTCGATTCAACAGACGAACGCGCCTGCTCATTTCCAATCGATTTCTGTGACTATGAACTCTGCAGCTGCCCTACAGCTCGAGTTGAGTACAAAATACCGAGAGCGTCTGTCAAGATGACACGGATGATACGAATAGGTTTGCGGACATAGCTCGGCTAGCAGACCGAGTTCAGACCTCTGGATTCAACAGGCGAACGCGCCTGATAATTCTGGATGCGATAGGTGTGCTTGCCAGCTTTGTAGCTGCCCTACAGCTCGAGTTCAGTACAAAATACCGAGAGCGCCTGTCAAGATGACTCGAATAATACGAATAGGTTTGCGGACCTAGCTCGGCTAGCAGACCGAGTTCAGACATCTGGATTCAACAGGCGAACGCGCCTGATGATTCTGAATGCAATAGGTGTGCTTGCCAGCTCTGTAGCTACCCTACAGCTCGAGTTGAGTACAAAATACCGACAGTGCGAATCAAGATGACTCGAAACGGCCGTTCCCGCCTGCCTGCTTTTTGGCCTTCAAAGTTACCCGATCGAGCTGAGATCAAGATGGCGAGCGGGAATAAGATCGAATATCACGAGAAAAAATACTAGAGCTCTAACGAATTGTCAAATTTCGAGAACATAATTTTCAACTGACCAAAAGTTGTGAAAAGTTCAGTTCTTTTTTTTCGAGCCAACTAGCTCTCCGGCGCGCCGGAATTACTCTTAGCTTCCAGCTATAACTAGCTAAGGGAAGCTCTACGAGTTACTGGGCGCCGGCGGTAAACCGTCAACCTTTGTTACCGCCGGGGGACTCGTAGAGCTTCCTGACAACATATAATGTCGAAGAAAATTGCAGAGAACGAATAGTTTTTCAGCCCAACTCGAGTATCAAACCGAGTTCGGACCTCTGAATGCAGCAGACAGAGGCGTCTGATGTCTCCGAATCGATTCCTGTGATTGCCCGCGCTGCAGCCCCCTTACAGCTCGAGCTAAGTGCAGAACGCCGACAGTAGCTCTTAAGATGACTGGAAGAATACGAACAGTTTCGTGATTCTAGATCACGCAGCAGACCGAGTTCAGAGCTCTCGATTCAACAGGCGAACGCGCCTGATTATCCTGAGTGCGATAGCTGTGCTTACCAGCACTGTAGCTGCCCTACAGCTCGAGTTAAGTAGAAAATACCGACAACGCGTATCAAGTTGACTCGAATAATACGAATAGGTTTGCGGGCCTAGCTCGGCTAGCAGACCGAGTTCAGAGCTCTCGATTCAACAGGCGAACGCGCCTCATGATTCTGAGTGCGATACGTGTGATTACCAGCACTGTAGCTGCCCTACAGCTCGAGTTAAGTAGAAAATACCGACAACGCGTGTCAAGTGGACTCGAATAATACGAATAGGTTTGCGGACCTAGCTCGGCTAGCAGACCGAGTTTAGACCTATGGATTCGACAGGCGAACGCGTCTGATCATTCTGAGTGCGATAGGAGTGCTTACCAGCACTGTAGCTGCCCTACAGCTCGAGTTAAGTAGAAAATACCGACAACGCGTATCAAGTTGACTCGAATAATACAAACAGGTTTGCGGACCTAGCTCGGCTGACAGACGGAGTTCAGACCTCTGGGTTCAACAGGCGAACGCGCCTGATCATTCTGCATGCATTAGCTGTGCTTACCAGCTCTGTAGCTGCCCTAGAGCTCGAGTTATGTTCAGAAAACCGACAGCGCGTATCAAGATGACTCGAAACGGGCGTTCCCGCCACAGTGCTTTTTGGCCTTCAAAGTTACCCGATCGAGCTGAGATCAAGATGGCGAGCGGGAATAAGATCGAATATCATGGGAAAAAATACTAGAGCTCTAACGAATTGTCAAATTTCGAGAACAAAATTTTCAACCGACCAAAAGTCACCAAAAGGTCCGTCGAGATTTTTCTTGCCAACTGGCGCCGGCGGTGAACCGTCAACCTGGTCACCGCCTGGAACCTCGTAGAGCTCCTTGAATCCGTGAGAAAGCTCAGCATCAAAGCGGGAGCTTCTGGGAGCTTTTCTACAAAAACTTCAAGTTGAGATTTTTTCGGAGTCAATGAAGTCGGTTCCTTCAAGTGAACTGGTACTGAAAATGAGTCTAGATGGCCGAGCTGATCAGGGAACGAAGTTTATATCTCAATGCTCGGAGTAAAAATCTGCTTTTTCAAAATGAATTGTCAAATATCTTTCAAAAAATTGCAAAACCACCCAAAAGTTGTCACATTGTCCGCCTCGGCCGGCTGGACCAAAGTTCTCACTCCCAGCGAAGCTATTCATATGAAGTCTCGCGCTCTCAGTGAGAGCGCGAGACCATTCTGCGTCGACAAAAATGCACCAGAACTCTCTAGGTCACCCATAGATCGATATAAATTAGAAAAAAAATCATCCGACACAAAAAATACAAAATTGTACAAATCGATATTTTTCATTGATTTTGAAAATTCTAATCAATTTGGGCACTCTCGAGGCTCCCATTCGATGTCTCGCATGTCGCTACTTCGATTGGAATGTACCTGGCATGCATAGCATGCACTCAGCTCGAGTTATCATCGAAACACCGTTCGCAACACGCATACATAGAGACAGTATTTCGAGCATAACTCCTGACTCAGCCATTTCTAGGAACTCTCGAGCTTCCAGTGTGACGCGCCAGATCATTCTGCATCGACTGGTGTGCAAGAGAGGTCTGGAGCTTGCTGACAGCTCGAGTTAAGTAAAGCCAACCACCGTCACCTTCCAAACTGCACTGCAGGCAAAGTCGGTTCCTGCAAGTCTTTTGACAGTAATATTGCTCCTAGAGCCCTGAAAATTTTACCAGCAGGTGCGCCATAGCTTACTGTATGTGAGAAAAATCCGTTTTCTGAAAACGAATTATCAAATCTTGCACAAGAGCTTCGGTCAAAAACCGACCCGCCCGCAATGCCGAAGTTTCTTTTCTTTTTGTAGCTCTACCCTGCCGAAGCGCTTCGCGCACCCTGGAGCCACGCGTATTGGGAAACGCTAGGAAGCCACGCTCCCGGACCCGCTGCCGGGACCGGCAACCTGCTCCGGGGATCGTGGAGCGGCGGAGGTGGGCGTGTCTCCCTCACCACCCACCGCCGGCTTCTTATCTGAAACCCTCAGCTCTCCAAGGAGCTATCCGGGAATCAAGATGGCGAGCGGGAATAAGATCGAATATCATGGGAAAAAATACTAGAGCTCTAACGAATGGTCAACTTTCGAGAACGAAATTTTCAACCGACCAAAAGTCACCAAAAGGTCCGTCGAGATTTTTCTTGCCAACTAGCTCTGGGACGCGCCGGAATTACTCTTAGCTTCCAGCTATAACTAGCTAAGGGAAGCTCTACGAGTTACTAGCTCCACCCTGCGCCCGAATTCCTCTTAGCTCATCTCGTCGAAGAGCTCTACGAGGTACAAGGCGCGGAGCGCAGAGCGCTCTAAAGCGCCGCACGGCGACCTCGGCCAGGCCGCCTGGAACGATGCGTGGGGCGCTGGAAACCTCGCAGGAGACGCCTGCGAGGGCGTTTTTTACGACGCGCGGGGCTCTGTGAAACCTACCACGGCACCTCTGCCTCGGAGCCTGCGAGCACTTGCGAAGCTCTTCCGAAGCTCTGCCGAAGCGCTTCGCGCACCCTTGAGCCACGCGTATTGGGAAACGGTGGGAAGCCACGCTCCCGGACCGCTGCAACCTCCGGCGAGTCGCTGCGGGGATCGTGGACCGGCAGAAGTGGGCGTGTCCCCCTCACCACCCACCTCCGGCTTCTTCTCTGAAACCCTTAGCTCTCCAAGCAGCTATCCGGGAACTTGTAAGCGTTCAAAACCCAGATAGCGAAGCCAAGCGCGGAACGCCGCGCGGGACCTCTGCCAGGCCGCCTCAAAAGATGCGCGGGACGGTGGAAACCTCGCAGGAGACGCTTGCAGGGGCGCCGTTTACAATGCGTGGGGCCCTGCAAGGCGCGCAAGGAAGATCTGCCTAGGAGCCTGGAAGTACTGCCAAAGCTCTTCCGAGGCTCTGCCGAAGCGCTTCGCGCACCCTGGAGCCACGCGTATTGGGAAACGCTAGGAAGCCACGCTCCCGGACTCGCTGCGAACTCCGGCAACCTGCTCCGGGGATCGTGGACCGGCGGAGGTGGGCGTGTCTCCCTCACCACCCACCGCTGGCTTCGTATCTCAAACCCTCTGCTCTCCAAGGAGCTATCCGGGAATAACTAGCTAAGGGAAGCTCTACGAGTTACTTGCTAAGGGAAGCTCTGCGAGTTATGTCCACTTGTAAGCGTCAAAAACCGGGATAGCGAGGTAAGGCGCGGAGCGCAGAGCGCTCCAAAGCGCCGCACGGCGAACTCTGCCTGGCTGCCTGGATCGATGCGTGGGGCGCTGGAAACCTCGCAGGAGACGCCTGCGAGGGCTTTTTTTTTTTTTTTTTTTTTTTTTTTTTTTTTTTTTTTTTTTTTTTTTTTTTTTTTTTTTTTTTTTTTTTTTTTTACGACGCGCGGGGCTCTTTGAAACCTACCACAACACCTCTGCCTAGGAGCCTGCGTGCACTGGCGAAGCTCTGCCGAAGCTCTGCCGAAGCGCTTCGCGCACCCTTGAGCCACGCGCATTGGGAAACGCTAGGAAACCACGCTCCCGGACCCGCTGCAACCTCCGGCAACTCCCTGCGAGGATAGTGGACCGGCAGAAGTGGGCGTGTCCCCCTCACCACCCACCTCCGGCTTCTTATCTGAAACCCTTAGCTCTCCAAGGAGCTATCCGGGAAAAACCCGATAGCATCAGGTGCTCGAAACGTCGTCGGAGACGCCTGGAACGGAGCCTTGGACGATGCCTGGGGCGCTGCGCGAGGACCGCGCAAGCGCTGCGTAGGAGCTTGCGAGCGCCGTGGCGATGACTGCCTGGGAGCTTCGGCAACGCCGCCGCCACGCGTATTGGGAAACGCTAGGAACGGCGCTCCCGGACACGCTGCAAGTCCCGGCGAGTCGCTGCGGGGATCGTGGAGCGGGGAGCGTGGGAGTGCGGCGATGCACGCGCACCCGCCGGCATCTCCTCTAACAACCCTATGTAGCGCAACAAAAGGGCTATCCGGGAACTAGCTCCACCCCGCGCCGGAATTCCTCTAGCTCATCGATGCCGAAAAGCTCTACGAGGAACTAGCTCTCCAGCGCTCCGGAATTACTCTTAAGCTTCCAGCAATAACTTGCTTAGGGAAGCTCTACGAGTTAATTACTCTTAAGCTTCCAGCAATAACTTGCTGAGGGAAGCTCTACGAGTTACTAGCTCGCCAGCGCGCCGGAATTACTCTTAAGCTTCCAGCAACTAGCTTAGGGAAGCTCTACGAGTCACTAGTTCTCCAGCTCCCCGGAATTACTCTTAAGCTTCCAGCAATAACCTGCTAAGGGAAGCTCTACGAGTTACTCTTAAGCTTCCAGCAACTAGCTTAGGGAAGCTCTACGAGTCACTTGGCAGCGAAACGCGTAGAGCGAAGAGACCCTTTAGAGACGGGAAATCTTTCTTGGAGTGCCGTGGGAAGCTCCCCTGCAGCGCTGCCGAAGCGCTGGCAGAAACGTTTCCATGCGTGCCTGCACGCGTGCAAGCTCGCGTGAAAGCTTGCCGGAAGCTCCCCCGGACCAGCTGCCGGCTCACCGGAGTCGCTGCGAGGCCTGTGTGGGGCGACGAAAAGAAGCTCCTGGCGGGCACCACCACCGTCCGGCTTTAATCTTAACCCTTTAGCTCTCAGCGAGCTCCCCGGGAACAATCCTACGTAGCCCAAGAGGCCATCCGGGAACATACCAGAAAGCTCTCCTGGCGAGCGTTCCCACGCTTTCGGAAAGCTTCTCCGGTGCTCTGGGGGACCTCCCTGCAGCGCTGCTGAAGCGCTGCCAGAAACGCTTCCATGCGCACCTGCACGCGGGCAAGCACGCGTGGAAGCTTGCTGGAAGCTCTCCTGGACACATCGCCGGCTCAGGCGAGCTGCTGCGAGGATCGTGGAGCGGCGGGGATGGGCTGCTGGCGGGCACCACCACTGTCCGGCTTCTAATTTTAAACCCTCTAGCTCTCGGCGAGCTCTCCGGGAACAATACGAATAGTTCCCGGAGAGCTCGCTGACAGCTAAGGGTTTAAGATTGGAAGCCGGACGGTGGTGGTGGTGGCCGCCAAGAGCTCCTCCACGGCGGTCCACAGGCCTCACAGGGGTTCGTTTGAGCCGGCAGCTGGTCGGGGCGAGCCTCTGGCAAGCTTCCACGCGTGCCTGCAAGCGTGCAGGCACGCATGGAAGCGTTTCTGGTAGCGCTTCAGCAGCGCTGCAGGAAGCTTTCCAGTTCCTTAGGCTCCCTTCGCTCTCCGGGCTTTGGACGCTACCAAGTTTCGCGATTCTAGATCGGGCAGCAGACCGAGTTCAGAGCTCTGGATTCAGACAACGGCCACTGATGATTCTGAATCAGATTCTGCACGTATCAGCTCTGTAGCTGTCCTGTAGCTCGAGTTAAGCACAGAAAACCGAGAGCGTCTGTCAAGACGACTCGAATAATACGAATAGGTTTGCGGACCTAACTCGGCTAGCAGACCGAGTTCAGACCTCTGGCTTCAACAGGCGAACGCGCCTGATCATTCTGAATCGATTAGCTGTGCTTACCAGCTCTGCAGCTGTCCTCAAGCTCGAGTTATCTTGAGAAAACGGTTACCGCGTGACAAGATGACCCGAAACGGCCGATCCCGCCTGGACGCTTTTTGGCAGTAAAAGGTACCCGATCGAGCGGAGATCAAGATGGCGAGCGGGAATAAGATCGAATATCACGGGAAAAAATACTAGAGCTTTAACGAATGGTTGAATTTCGAAAACCAAAATTTTCAACCGAGCAGAAGTCGTCAAAACGTCCGTCGAGATTTTTCTTGCCAACTGGGCGCCGGCGGTAAACCGTCAACCTTTGTTATCGCCGGGAAACTCGTAGAGCTTCCTGACAACATATAATGTCGAAAGAAAATTATTCAGAAAAAAAAGTTTTTGAGCCCAAGCAATTTCAGACCTCTCGGATGCAACAGCCGAACGCCCCCGATGCTTCTGGATTGTCTTCTGTACGAGCTCTGTAGCTCTCCTAGAGCGGAGTGACGTGCGAAAATCGACGGCACCTCTCAAGGTGATTCGAACAATACGAACAGTTTGGCAAACCTAGCTCGAGTATCAGACCGAGTTTAGACCTCTGCATGCGACAGGCGGGCGCGCCAGATGTCTCTGAATCGATTCCTGTGATTACCAGCCATGCAGCCCCCCTTATAGCCCGAGTTAAGTGCAGAGAACCGACAGCATCTCTCAGGATGACTCGAACAATACGAATAGTTTCGCGGACCTAGTTCGGGCAGCGGACAGAGTTCGGAGCTCTGGATTCGAAAGGCGGACGCGCCTGATGTCTCCGAATCGATTCCAGTGATTACCAGCCATGCAGCCCCCCTACAGCCCGAGTTAAGTGCAGAGAACCGACAGCATCTCTCAAGATGACTCGAACAATACGAATAGTTTCGCAATTCTAGATCGGGCAGCAGACCGAGTTCAGAGCTCTGGATTCAACAGACAACGGCCACTGATGATTCTGAATCAGGTTCTGTACGTATCAGCTCTGTAGCTGTCCTGTAGCTCGAGTTAAGTACAGAAAACCGAGAGCGTCTGTCAAGATTACTCGAAGAATACGAATAGGTTTGCGGACCTAACTCGGCTAGCAGACCGAGTTCAGACCTCTGGGTTTAGCAGGCGAACGCGCCTGATCATTCTGAATCGATTAGCTGTGCTTACCAGCTCTGCAGCTGTCCTCAAGCTCGAGTTATCTTGAGAAAACCGAGAACACGTATCAAGATGACTCGAAACAGCCGATCCCGCCTGGACGCTTTTTGCTAGTAAAAGCTACCCGATCGAACTGAGATCAAGATGGCGAGCGGGAATAAGATCGAATATCACGGGAAAAAATATTAGAGCTCTAACGAATGGTTGAATTTCGAAAACAAAAAATTCAACCGACTAAAAGTCACCAAAAGGTCCGTCGAGATTTTTCTTGCCAACTAGCTCTCCAGCGCCCCGGAATTACCCTTAAGCTTCCAGCAACTTGGTAGCGTCCATGTGGCAGCGTCCAAAACCCCGAGAGCAAAGAGAATCTCGGGGACGGGAAATCTTTCCTGGAGAGCCTTGGGGGGCCCCCCTGGAGCGCTGCGGAAGCGCTGCCAGAAACGCTTCCATGCGTGCCTGCACGCATGCAGGCACGCGTGGAAACTTGCCGGAAGCTCTCCCGGACGCCCTGCCGGGCCGCCGGAGTTTCTGTGAGGCCTGTGGACCGCCGTGGAGGAGGTCCTGGCGGGCACCACCACCGTCCGGCTTCTAATCTTAAGCCCTTTAGCTCTCAGCGAGCTCTCCGGGAAAAACCCGGAGAGCAAAGGGCAAACGCACCAGAAATCTGCCCTGGCGGACTGTCGGGTATTCTCGCGAAGCGCTACTGGGGCTCTGGGGGGTTCCCCCGCAGCGCTTCTGAAGCGCTGCCAGGAAGACTTCCACGCGTGCCTGCACGCTTGCCTGCACGCGTGGAAGCTTGCCGGAAGCTCCCCCGGACCCGCTGCGACGTTTGACAGGTCGCTGCGGGGATTCTGGACCGGCGGAGATGGGCTGCTGGCGGGCATCACCACCGTCCGGCTTCTAATCTTAAACCCTGTAGCTCTCAGAGAGGTCTCCGGGAATAACTTGCTAAAGGAAGCTCTACGAACTACTGGGCGCCGGCGGTAAACCGTCAACCTTTGTTACCGCCGGGGGACTCGTAGAGCTTCCTGACAATATGTAATGTCGAAAAAAATTACACAGAAAAAATAGTTTCTCAGCCCAAGCAATTCCAAACCTCTCGGATGCAAGAGCCGAACGCCCCCGATGCTTCTGGATTGTCTTCTGTACGAGCTCTGTAGCTCTCCTACAGCCCGATTTACGTGCGTAAATCGACAGCACCTCTCAAGATGACTCGAACAATACGAATAGTTTGGCAAACCTAGCTCGAGTATCAGACCGAGTTCAGACCTCTGCATACGCGTCTGATGTCTCTGAATCGAGTCCTGTGATTACCAGCCCTGCAGCCGCCCCTACAGCCCGAGCTAAGTGCAGGAAACCCACAGCACCTCTCAGGATGACTCGAACAATGCGAATAGTTTCGCGGACCTAGTTCGGGCAGCAGACAGCATTCGAAGCTCTGGATTCGACAGGCGGACGCGCCTGATGTCTCCGAATCGATTTCAATGATTACCAGCCATGCAGCCCCCCTACAGCCCGAGTTAAGTGCAGAGAACCGACAGCATCTCTCAAGATGACTCGAACAATACGAATAGTTTCGCGATTCTAGATGGGGCAGCAAACCGAGTTCAGAGCTCTGGATTCAACAGACAACGGCCACTGATGATTCTGAATCAGATTCTGTACGTATCAGCTCTGTAGCTGTCCTGTAGCTCGAGGTAAGTAGAGAAAACCGAGAGCGTCTGTCAAGATGACTCGAATAATACGAATAGGTTTGCGGACCTAGCTCGGCTAGCAAGACCGAGTTCAGACCTCTGGGTTCAACAGGCGAACGCGCCTGATCATTCTGAATCGATTAGCTGTACTTACCAGCTCTGTAGCTGTCCTCAAGCTCGAGTTATCTTGAGAAAACCGAGAACACGTATCAAGATGACTCGAAACGGCCGATCCCGCCAGTGTGCTTTTTGGCAGTAAAAGGTACCCGATCGAGCTGAGATCAAGATGGCGAGCGGGAATAAGATCGAATATCACGGGAAAAAATACTAGAGCTCAAACGAATTGAGGAATTTCGAGAACAAAATTTTCAACCGACCAAAAGTCACCAAAAGGTCCGTCGAGATTTTTCTTGCCAGCTAGCTCTCCAGCGCCCCGGAATTACTCTTAAGCTTCCAGCAATAGCTTGCTAAGGGAAGCTCTACGAGTTACTAGCTCTCCAGCGCCCCGGAATTACTCTTGAGCTTCCAGCAACAACTTGCTAAGGGAAGCTCTGCGAGTTACTAGCTCCACCCCGCGCCGGAATTCCTCTAGCTCATCGCTGCCGAAGAGCTCTACGAGGTATTCCTCTAGCTCATCGATGCCGAAGAGCTCTACGAGGTACTAGCTCTCCAGCGCCCCGGAATCACTTTTAAGCTTCTAGCAATGACTTGGTAGCGTCCAAAATCCGGAGAGCGAAGAAACCTTTTGGGGATGGGAGATCTTTCCTAGAGAGCTCTGGAAGCTCCCCTGCAGCGCTGCCGAAGAGCTGCCAGAAACGCGTCCATGCGTGTCTGCACGCGTGCAGGCACGCGTGGAAGCTTGCCGGAAGCTCTCCTGGACCCGTTGCCGGGCTGGGCGAGTCGCTGCGGGGAACGTGGAGCGCCGTGGAGAAGCTCCTGGCGGGCACCACCACCGTCCGGCATCTAATCTTAAACCCTTTAGCTCTCAGCGAGCTCTCCGGGAACTTGCTAAGGGAAGCTCTACGAGTTACTAGCTCCCCCCCGCGCCGGAATTTCTCTAGCTCCTCGATGCCGAAGAGCTCAACGAGGAATAAGGAAGAGCTCTGCGAGGTATCTGAGCGAAACCGACCCAAAATCGATCAACTAGCTCCACCCCGCCCCGGAATTCCTCTAGCTCATCGATAAAGAGGAGCTCTACGAGACTTGGTAGCGTCCAAAGCCCGGAGAGCAAAAAGAACACACGCCGGAAAGCTTTCCTGGCGAGCCGTCCGACGCTCCCGTGAAGCGCTTCTGGGGCTTGGGGGGGGCTCCCCTGCAGCGTCTCTGAAGCGCTGCCAGGAACGCTTCCACGCGTGCCTGCACGCGTGCAGGCGCGCGTTCACGCTTGCCGGAAGCTCTCCCGGACCGGCTGCGACGTTTTGCAAGTCGCTGCGGGGATCGTGGAGCGGCGGAGATGGGCTGCTGGGGGCACCACCACCGCCCAGCTTCTAATCTTAAACCCTCTAGCTCTTAGAGAGCTCTCCGGGAATTAAACTTGCTCAAGGAAGCTCTACGAGTTACTAGCTCAGGGAAGCTTTAGGAGTTACTTGATAGCGTCCACAGAGATCGAAAACAACACACACCGGAAAGCTGTCCTGGCGAGCCGTTGGACGCTCTCGTGAGGCTCTTCTGGAGCTGGGGGGTCCTCCCTGCGGCGCTTCGGAAGCGCTGCCAGGAACGCTTCCACGCCTGCCTGCGCGCGTGCGGGCACGCGTGGACGCTTGCCGGAAACTCCCCCGGACCCGCTGCGAGGTTGTACAAGCCCCTGCGAGGATCCTGGACCGGCGGAGATGGGCTGCTGGCAGGCACCACCACCGTCAGGCTTCTAATCTAAAACCCTCTAGCTCTCAGAGAGCTCTCCGGGAAAATCTTAACAAAACCGACCCAAAGTCATCGCATCTTCTTTTCTGGCCGGGCCGACCAACTAGCCCCGCCCCGCGCCGGAATTCCTTTAGCTCATCGATAACGATGAGCTCCATGAAGTATATTACATTATTGGTAGGGTCCAAAACCCGGAGAGCGGAGAAACCCTCCGGAAAGGAAATCTTTCCCGGGAACCTCTTGGCCTCTTGAAGCGCTTCGAAAGCGCTGCTGGGCACGCGTCCACGCGTGCCTGCACGCGTGCGGGCACGCGTGGACGCGTGCCACAAGCGCCCCCGGACCCGCTGCGAGGTTTTACAGGCTGCTGCGAGGATCCTGGACCGGCGGAGATGGGCTGCTGGCAGGCACCACCACTTTCTGGCTTCTAATCTAAAACCTTCTAGCTCTCAGAGCGCTCCGACGATTTCGCTGGTTTAATTCGATTCCTCGAAATTCAATAGGTCGTTGGAGTTTCTTATTCCCATATCCGACCTTATTTCTGCTCGTCCTCCCAATCTCAGATCGACGGGGCACATAATTCTGCCAGAAAGCATCCCACAGGGATCGGCTGTTCAGTGTCATCTTGGCAGGTGCTGTCGGTTTTCTGAACTGGGCGCCGGCGGTGAACTGTCAACCTTTCTTACCGCCGGGGGACATCGTAGAGCTTCCTGACCGTATATAATGTCGAAAAAAAAGCAGAGAACGAATAGTGTTTCAGGCCAAGCGATTTCAGACCTCTCGATGGAACAGCTGAACGGCCCTGATGCTTCTGGATCGTTTTCTGTGGGTACGAGTTCTGCAGCTCTGCTACCGCCGGAGCTACGTGCGAATATCGACAGCACCTCTCAAGATGACTCGAACGGTACGAATAGTTTCGCAACTAGCTCGAGTCTCAGACCGAGATCAGACCTCTGAATGCGACAGGCGGACGCGCCTGATGTCTCGGAATCGATTCCTGTGATTACAAGCCCTGCAGCCACCCTACAGCCCGAGCTAAGTGCAGAAAACGAACGGCACCTCTCAAGATGACTCGAACAATACGAATAGTTTCATGGACCTAGCTCGGGCAGCAAACCGAGTTCCGAGCTCTGGATTCGACAGGCGGACGCGCCTGATGTCTCCAAATCGAGGCGTGTGATTACCAGCCCTGTAGCCGCTCCATAGCCCGAGTTAAGTGGAGAAAACTGACAGCACCTCACAAGATGACTCGAACAATACGAATCTAGCTCGGACAGCAGACCGAGTTCAGAGCTCTGGATTCAACAGACGAACTGAACTGAACTCGAGCTGCAGACCAGCTACAAAGCTGTTCAGCAGAGCAATTGGCAGGGAATTGCCAGAAGCGCTTGTCTCAAGTATCGAGATGCCAGCTCTCGTTCTGCTAGCTATTCGTATTATGATTTTTTAGAGATAGGATCAGTTTCTTGATGTACCTCGAGCTGCAGATGAGCTTCAGAGCTGTCTGGCACACCAATGGGAGGATTCCCGGAGAGCTCTCTAAAAGCTAGAAGGTTCTAGATTAGAAGCCAGACGGTGGTGGCGCCCGCCAGCAGCCCACTTGGTAGCGTCCTAAACCCGGAAAGCAAAGACGGGGGAGCAAAAGAAACACGCACTTTCCTGGCGAGCCCACGGACGCTCTCGCGAGACGCTTCTGGAGCTCTGGGGCGCCCCCTGCAGCGCTTCCGAAGCGCTGCCAGGAACGCTTCCACGCGTGCCTGCACGCGTGCAGGCACGCGTGGACGCTTGCCGGAAGCGCTCCCGGACCCGCTGCCGGGTCAAACAACTCTCTCCGGGGATTCTGGAGCGGCGAAGATGGGCTGCTGGCGGGCACCACCACCGTCCGGCGTCTAATCTAAGACCCTCCAGCTCTCCGAGAGCTCCCCGGGAATTTTCGCCGGTCCAAGATCCCCGCAGCAACTCGCCCCGGGTCGCAGCCCGTCCGGGGGAGCTTCCGGCAAGCGTTGACGCGTGCCTGCACGCGTGCAGGCACGAGTGGAAGCGCTCCTGGCAGCGCTTCAGAAGCGCTGCAAGAGAGCCCCCCAGAGCGCGAGAAGCGCTTCACAAGAGCGTCCGAGAGCTCGCCCGGAAAACTTTCCGGTGTGTATACCTCGTAGAGCTCTTCGGCATCGATGAGCTAGAGGAATTCTGGCGCGGGCTGGAGCTAGTAACTCGTAGAGCTTCCCTTAGCTAGTTGCTGGAAGCTTAAGAGTAATACCTCGTAGAGCTCTTCGGCATCGATGAGCTAGAGGAATTCCGGCGCGGGGTGGAGCTAGTTGGCCGACCCGGCCAGAAAGGACAAAGTGATGACTTTTGGGTGGTTTTGCAAAATTGAAGGATATTTGACAATTCATTTTGAGAAAGCAGATTTTTCGCACCTGTAGTGGGTTATGGCGCGTCCGCCGATATAACCCGCTACAGGTGGGAAAAAACCTGTTCTTAAAACGAACTTTCAAATTTTACACAAAGATAGAAAAACCGAGCCCAAGTCGTCACATTGTCTCTTAAGGTCGGGTCGGCCAACTGGGATCCGGCGGTAAACCGTCAACCAGGCAACCGCCGGGAGCCTCGTAGAGCTCTTTTCTCATGCGGCGCTGTTCGGAGCACTCGGAAAAAGCTTTCTCGAGCGTAAAAAACATTTCCCATCTTCGTTTCGTGCACCTAGCTCGAGTGCCAGACCGAGTTCGGACCCCTCGATGCGAGAAAAGAATGCGGCAGGTCATACTGGATCGGTTCATATGCGTACCAGCTCGTTAGCTCTTCTAGATCTGCAGTTAAGAAAAACGGACAGCACTCGTCAAACTTATTCGTATAATACGAATAGTTTCGTGGATCTAGCTCGACTGGCAGAGCGAGTTCAGACCCTCGATGGAACAGACGGACGCGCCTGATCATTCTGAATTATCTTCTGTGAGTATCAGCTCTGTAGCTGCCTTTTTTTCTTCAGTTAAGTCCAGAAAACCGTCAACACGTATTGAGATGACTCGAAACGGCCAACGGTTCCCTCAAGTCCTTTGATAGTAATATTGCAGCTACGGACCTGAAATTTTAACTGGCAGACGCGGCATAACCCGCTACAGGTGGGAAAAATACTTGTTCTTAAAACGAACTTTCAAATTTTACGCAAAGATAGGAAAACCGACCCCAAGTCGTCACATTGTCTCTTAAGGTCGGCTGGGCCAACTAGCTCCACCCTGCGCCCGAATTCCTCTCAGCTCATCTTGCCGAAGAGCTCTACGAGGTACTAGCTCCACCCTGCGCCCGAATTCCTCTTAGCTCATCTTGCCGAAGAGCTCTACGAGGTACTTGCTAGGGGAAGCTCTACGAGTTACTAGCTGCACCCCGCGCCAGAATTCCTCTAGCTCATCGATGCCGAAGAGCTCTACGAGGTATTACTCTTAAGCTTCCAGCAGTAACTTGCTAAGGGAAGCTCTACGAGTTACGTGCGCAAAAAAGGCGCTGGAAATCACACGAAGCGGAGCTCGACGTTCACAGAGAAACGCCCCTGAAGCGCTTCTAAATCGCTGACAGCGACGCCTTCAAGCGCGCCTGATCGCGTGGGGGCACTCTGCATGCGTGACGGTACGCTGCCCGGGAAGCTTGGCGAGGCCTCGGGGGCACGTATTACGGGAACGTATTGGAACAGGCGCTCCGGGACACGCTGCAGAACCCGAGGAGCCAAAGAAGGGCACGTGGAGCGGTGGCACGCTGCATGCGTGACGGTACGCTGCCCGGGAAGCTTGGCGAGGCCTCTGGGGCACGTTCTACGGGAACGTATTGGAACAGGCGCTTCGGGACGCGCTGCAGAACCCGAGGAGCCAAAGAAGGGCACGTGGAGCGGTGGGCGGAAGGGTGCGGCAGCGCACGCGCACTCGCCGGCTTCTCTTCTGACAACCCTATCTAGCCCAAGAGGCTATCCGGGAATTGCTCTTAAGCTTCCAGCAACTAGCTAAGGGAAGCTCTACGAGTTACTAGCTCCATCTCGCGCCGGAATTCCTCTAGCTCATCGATGCCGAAGAGCTCTACGAGGTACTAGCTCCACCCCGCGCCAGAATTCCTCTAGCTCTCGATAACGAAGAGCTCTACGAGGTAAGCTTTCCTGGCAAGCCCACGGAAGCTCTCGTGAAGCTCTTCTGGGGCTCTGGGGGGATCCCCGGCAGCGCTTCCGAAGCGCTGCCAGGAACGCTTCCACGCGTGCCTGCACGCGTGCAGGCACGCGTAAACGCTTGCCGGAAGCTCTCCCGGACCCGCTGCGAGGTTTTACAAAGCGCTGCGGGGATCGTGGAGCGGCGGAGATGGGCTGCTGGCGGGCACCACCACCGTCCGGCTTCTAATCTAAAACCATTTAGCTCTCAGAGAGCTCTCTGGGAAAATCTGCTTCCTCGCGTGCCTGCGCGAGTGCAGGCGCGCCTGGACGCTTGCGGGAAGCTTTCCCGGACTCGTTGCTGGCTCGGGCGAGTTGCTGCGAGGATCGTGGACCGGCGGAGATGGGCTGCTGGCGAGCACCGCCACCGTCCGGCTTCTAATGTTAAATCCTCTACCTCTCAGAGAGCTCCCCGGGAAACTTGCTCCACCCCGCGCCGGAATTCCTCCAGCTCATCGATGCCGAAGAGCTCCACGAGGTACGACCTGCTCAGGTCGAGCCCTGTAACGCCTTACTCAGCACACGCAGCCCGGGGTCTCCCTCACCGGGCCGCGCGGCGCCAACCCTGGATCCTCGCTCGTCGCGCCGCCAAAGGTGCCAGGAGGCGCTGGGCACTTCGCATGGCGGCCCTCTGGAGACGCTGGAAAGCTTCCCTGGCGAGCTCTGAATACTGGGCGCCGGCGGTAAACCGTCAACCTTTCTTACCGCCGGGGGACTCGTAGAGCTTCCTGACAATATAGAATGTCGAAAAAATGCAGAGAACGAATAGTCTTTCAGCCCAGGCGATTTCAGACCTCTCGATGCAACAGCCGAACGCCCCCGATGCTTCTGGATTGTCTTCTGTACGAGCTCTCTTGCTCTCCTACAGCCCGAGAAACGTGCGACAGCACCTCTCAAGATGACTCGAACAAAACGAATAGTTAGGCAAACCCAGCTCGAGTATCAGACAGAGTTCAGACCCCTGAATGCGACAGGCGGACGCGTCTGGTGTCTCCAAATCGATTCCTGTGATTACCAGCCCTGCAGCCCCCCTACAGCCCGAGTTAAGTGCAGAAAACCGACAGCACCTCTCAGGATGACTCGAACAATACGAATAGTTTCGCGGACTTAGTTCGGGCAGCAGACCGAGTTCCGAGCTCTGGATTCAACAGGCGGACGCGCCTGATGTCTCCAAATCGGTTCCTGTGACTACCAGCACTGTAGCCACCCTACAGCCCGAGTTAAGTGCAGAAAACCAAGAGCACATCTCAAGATGACTCGAACAATACGAATAGTTTCGCGATTCTAGATCGGGCAGCAGACTGACTTCAGAGCTCTGGATTCAACAGACAAACGCGACTGATGGTTCTGAATCAGTTTCTGTAAGTATCAGCTCTGTAGATGTCCTATAGCTCGAGTTAAGTACAGAAAACCGAGAGCGCCTGTCAAGATGACTCGAATAATACGACTAGCTTTGCGGACCTAGCTCGGCTAGCAGACCGAGTTCAGACTTCTGGATGCAGCAGACGAACGCGCCTGATCATTCTGAATCGATAAGGTGTGCTTACCAGCTATGTAGCTGTCCTCTATCTCGAGTTAAGTCCAATATACCGACAGCGCGTGTCAAGATGACTCGAAACGGCCGATCCCGCCTGGACGCTTCTTGGCAGTAAGAGGTACCCGATCGAGCTGAGGTCAAGATGGCGAGCGGGAATAAGATCGAATATCACGGGAAAAAATACTAGAGCTCAAACGAATTGAGAAATTTCGAGAAAAAAAAGTTCAAACGACCAAAAGTCAGCAAAAGGTCCGTCGATATTTTTCTTGCCAACTATCTCCAGCGCCCCAGAATTACTCTTAAGCTTCCAGCGATAACTTGCTAAGGGAAGCTCTACGAGTTACTGGGCGCCGGCGGTAAACCGTCAACCTTTCTTACCGCCGGGGGACTCGTAGAGCTTCCTTAACATATTTTATGATCAAAGAAACAGCAGATAACGAATAGTTTTTAAGCCCGAGCTGATTGCAGATTGATCTCAGGCGTCCAGTGATATCCCATTGCTGTGCTGGGAGGAAGTAGCAGAGTACGAATCCGTTTTTGGCGTCTGCGTTCACAACAGACTCAAACCAAGCGTCGAGATGCTTGACGCCTCACGATTTCCTTCTGATTTTTCGGCCGCTCGAGTTCAGTGAAGAGATTCACCATTATTTGGAGAAAAAAAAGATCAGTCGAATACGAATAATTTTGTGAACCTTACTCGGATAGCAGACCGAGTTCAGACCTCTCGATGCAACAGACGAACGCTCCTGATGCTTCTGGATCGGTGTCCGTGCGTACCAGCTCTGTAGCTCTCCTACATCCCGATTTACGTGCGAAAACCGACAGCACCTCTCAAGAGGACTGAAACGATACGAATAGTTTCGCAGACCTAGCTCGAGTAGCAGACCCAGTTCAGGCCTCTGGATGCAACGGACGAACGCGCCTGATCAGTCTGCATCGGTTTCTGTGCGTATCAGCTCTGTACCTCCCCTGGAGCTCGAGTAAAGTACAGAAATCCGACAGTCTCTGTCGAAATGATTCGAGCGATACGAATAGTTTTGTGGACCTAGCTCGAGTAGCAGACCAAGTTCAGACCTCTGCATGCGACAGGCGGACGCGTCTGATGTCTACGAATCGGTGTCTGTGATTGCCAGCCCTGTAGCCGCCTTACAGCTCGAGTTAAGTTCAGAAAACCGACAGCACCTCTCAAGATGTCTCGAACACTACGAATAACTTCGCAGACCTAGCTCGAGCAGCAGACCGAGTTCAGACCTCTGGATTCAACAGACAAGCGCGCCTGATGATTCTGAATCGGTTTCTGTAAGTATCAGCTCTGTAGCTCTTCTATAGCTCGAGTTATCTTGAGAAAACCGTCACCGCGTGTCAAGATGACCCGAAACGGCCGATCCCGCCGCAGTGCTTTTTGACAGTAAGAGGTACCCGATCGAGCTGAGATCAAGACGGCGAGCGGGAATAAAATCGAATATCACGGGAAAAAATACTAGAGCTCAAACGAATAGTTGAATTTCGAGAACAAAATTTTCAACCGACCAAAAGTCAGCAAAAGGTCCGTCGAGATTTTTCTTGCCAACTAGCTCTCCAGCGCCCCGGAATTACTCTTAAGCTTCCAGCAACTAGCTAAGGGAAGCTCTACGAGTTACTCTTGAATGCTTTTCTGGGAGGCCCTGGGGGGCTCTTCTGAAGCTCTTCTGAAGCTCTTCTGAAGCGCTGCAAGCGACGCTGCCACGCGTGCCTGCACGCGTGCGGGCACGCCTGAGCGGGTGCCCGAAACGCTCCCGGACACGCTGCCGGCTCAGGCGAGGCGCTGCGGGGATCGTGGACCGGCGGAGGCGGGCGTGTTCCCGTCACCACCCACTCCCGGCTTCTTCTCTGAAGCCCTGAGCTCTCCAAGGAGCTATCCGGGAATTTCAGACTTCTCGATGTAACTCGTAGAGCTTCCCTTAGCTAGTTGTTGGAAGCTTAAGAGTAATTCCGGGGCGCTGGAGAACTAGTTGGCAAGAAAAATCTCGACGGACCTTTTGCTGACTTTTGGTCGGTTGGAAAATTTGTTCTCAAAATTCAACAATTCGTTTGAGCTCTAGCATTTTTCCTGACCATATTCGATCTTATTCTCGCTCGCCGTCTTAATATCAGCTCGATCGGGTACATATTACTGCCAAAAAGCGTTGCGGCGGGATCGGCCGTTTTGGGTCATCTTGACACGCGGTGACGGTTTTCTGAACATAACTCGAGCTATAGGAGAGCTACAGAGCTGATGCTTACGGAAACCGATTCATAATTATCAGGCGCGTTTGTCCGTCGAATCCAGAGGTCTGAACTCGGTCTGCTGCTCGAGCTAGGTCCGCGAAGCCATTGTATTCTTCGAGTCATCCTGAGAGTTGCTGTTGGTTTTCTGTGCTGAACTCGGGCTGTAGGGGGGCTACAGGGCTGGTAATTACAGAAACCGATTCTGAGGCATCAGGCGCGTCCACCTGTCGCATGCAGTGGTCTGAACTCGGTCTGCTACCTGAGCTAGACCCGCAGAACTATTCGTATTGCTCGAGTCATCTCCAAGGAACTGTCAGTTTTCTGTACTTAACTCCAGCTCTAGGGAAGCTACAGAGCTGACACGCACAGAAACCGATGCAGAATAATCCGGCGCGTTCGTTCGTTGCATCCAGAGGTCTGAACTCGGTCTGCTACTCGGGCTAGGGCCGCGAAACTATTCGTATCGTTTGAGTCATCTTGAGTGCCGCTGTCGGTTTTCGCACGTAACCCAGGCTGTAAGAGAGCTACAGAGCTGATATGCACAGACACTGATTTAGAATCATCAGGCCCGTTCGTCTGTTCTATCCAGAGGTCTGAACTGGGTCTGCTACTCGGGCTAGGTCCGCAAAATTATTTGTATTTTTCGAATTATTTTGACAGATGTTGTCCATTCTATGTATGCAACTTGGGCTGTATGGGGGGCTACAGAGCTGGTGCGTACAGGAACCGATCCAGAAGCATCAGGAGCGTTTGCGGTCTACTATCCGAGGTAGGTTCACAAAGCTATTCGTATTTGAGCGATATTTTTTTCCAAATGATCGTGAATTTCTTCACTGTTCTCGAGCGGCCGAAAAATTAGAAGGACATCATGAGGCGCGAAGCATCTAGACGCTTGGTTTGGGTCCGTTGTGAGCGCAGAATTCGTACTCTGCAACTTTCTCCCTCACGGTATTATCTACACGCGCAGCAAGTCTGCTATCAGCGCTCGGGCTGAAAAATCATTCGTTCTCTGCTAATTCTTTGGACATAATATATGGTCAGGAAGCTCTACGAGTCCCCCGGCGGTAAGAAAGGTTGACGGTTTACCGCCGGCGCCCAGTAACGGCCGAACGCCCCTGACGCAACGGGCGCACGTGCGCCTGCACGCGTGCAGGCTCGCGCGGAAGCGTGCCTGGCAGTGCTGCAAAAGTGCTGTAGAAGCGCTTGAGGAGAGCTTTCCAGAGCCCGGCAGGCGAGCTCCCCGGTGTGACTGCCTCTTTGCTCTCTGGTGCTCTCCGGTTTTTGGACGCTACCAAGTGACTCGAGCGATGCCAAGTTTTGCGGACCTAGCTCGAGTAGCAGACCGAGTTCAGACCTCTGCATGCGACAAGCGAACGCGCTTCATGTCTCCGAATCCGTTTCTGTGATTATAAGCCCTGTAGCCCCCCTACAGACCGAGTTGAGTGCAGAAAACCGAGAGCACCTATCAAGATGACTCGAATAATGCGAATAGTTTCGCGGACCTAGCTCGAGCAGCAGACCGAGTTCAGACCTCTGGATTCAACGGACAAGCGCGCCTGATCATTCTAAATAGGTTTCTGTAAGTAGCAGCTCTGTAGCCGTCCTATAGCTCGAGTTAAGAAGATAACACCGGCGACGCGTGTCAAGATGACCCCAAACGGCCGATCCCGCCTGTGTGCTTTTTGGCAGTAATATGTACCCGATCGAGCTGAGATCAAGAGGGCGAGCGGGAATGAGATCAAATATCATGGGAAAAACTACGAGAGCTCTAACGAATGGTTGCATTTCGAGAACAAAATTTTCAACCGACCAAAAGTCACCAAAAGGTCCGTCGAGTTTTGTCTTGCCAACTAGCTCTCCAGCGCCCCGGACTGGGCGCCGGCGGTAAACCGTCAACCTTTCTTACCGCCGGGGGACTCGTAGAGCTTCCTGACCAATAATGTCGAAAAGAAATTGTAGAGAACGAATAGTTTTTCAGCCCAAGCGATTACAGACCTCTCGATGCAACAGCCGAACGCCCCTGATGCTTCTGGATCGTTTTCTGTTCGCACGAGCTCTGTGCCTCTCCTACAGCCCGAGTTACGTGCGAAAATCGACAGCAACTCTCAAGACGACTCGAAACAATATGAATAGTTTCGCGAACCTAGCTCGAGTATCAGACCGAGTTCACACCTCTGAACAGCTGGACGCGCCTGATGTCTTCGGATCGATTCCTGTGCTTACCAGCCCTGTAGCGCCCCTACAGCCCGAGTTAAATGCAGAAAACCGACAGTATGTCTCAATATTACTCGAACTTTACTAATAGTTTCGCGGACCTAGCTCGGGCAGAAAACCGAGTTCAGACCTCTCGATTCAACAAACGAACGCGCCTGATGATTCTGAATGGATTGCTGTGAGTATGAGCTCTGTAGCTGTCCTATAGCTCGAATTAAGTACAAAATACCGACAGCGCGTATCAAGATGACTCTAAACGGCCGATCCCGCCTGGACGCTTTTTGGCAGTCAAAGGTACCCGATCGAGCTGAGATTAAGACGGCGAGCGGGAATGAGATAATATCACGGGAAAAAATACTAGAGCTCAAACGAATGGTTGAATTTTAAGAACGAAATTTTCAACCGACCCAAAGTCACCAACAAATCCGTCGAGATTTTTCTTGCCTACTAGCTCTCCAGTGCGCCGGAATTACCCTTAAGCTTCCAGCAACTGGCGAAGGGAAGCTCTACGAGTTATTCTCCATCGGTTTCTGTGCGTATCAGCTCTGTAGCTCCCCTAGAAATCGAATAAAGTACACCAGTGCTCGGCGTAAAAATCTGCTTTCTCAAAATGAATTGTCAAATATCTTTCAAATATTAGCAAAACCGACCAAAAGTTGTCACATTGTCTCTTCTGGTCGGGTCGACCAACTGGAACCGGCGGTAAACCGTCAACCAGGTTACCGCCGGGCACCTCGTAGAGCTCTGTTCTTGCACAGCGCTCCTCCGAACACATGAAGGAAGCTTCTGAAGCGAAAGCCGAAAAACTCGAAAAATCACGATTTTTCGGTTTTCATCCAATGTTGGTTCCGCCAAGTGTTTTGATAGTAATACTGCACTACGGCCCTGGGGATTGTACTGGCTGACGCGGCATAACCCACTACAGGTGCGAAAAATCTGGTTTCTTAAAATAAATGGTCACATATCTTTCAAATCTTCGCAAAACCGACCCAAAATCATCACTTTGTCCTCTCTGGCCGGGTCGACCAACTGGGAGCCGGCGGTAAACCGTCAACCAGGTTACCCCTGGGAGCCTCGTAGAGCTCTTTTCTCGCGCGGCACTGATCGGAACACATGGGGGAGCTTTCTTTCGCGTGTGCTCAAAAACTTGAAAAATTACGTTTTTCAGTTTTCACCGAAAGTCGGTTCCTTCAAGTGTTTTGATAGTAGTACTGCAACTACGGACCTGAGAATTTCACTGGCGGACGCGGCGTGACCCACTACCGGTGCGAAAAATACGGGTTCTTATAATGAGTGTTCAAATCTTCGACAATGTTCGCCCAACTGAGCCAAAGTTCACACGTTGTCCGACCGGGCCGGGTGGGTCAACTAGCTGCACCCCGCGCCGGAATTTCTCTAGCTCATCGATGCCGAAGAGCTCTACGAGGTAGCTCCACCTCGCGCGGGAATTCCTCTAGCTCATCGATGCCGAACAGCTCCACGAGGTACTCGACAGTTCCTGTCGAGATTCCCGGAGAGCTCTCTGAGAGCTAGAGGGTTTAAGATTAGAAGCCGAGCGGTGGTGGTGCCCGCCAGCAGCCCATCTCCGCCGGTCCACGATCCCCGCAGAGGCTTGTTTGGCCCGGCAGCTGGTCCGGGAGCGCATCCGGAATGCGTCCACGTGCGCCTGCACGCGTGCAGGCACGTGCGGAAGCGTGCCTGGCAGTGCTGCACAAGTGCTGCAGAAGCGCTTGAGGAGAGCTTTCCAGAGCCCGGCAGGCAAGCTCCCCGGTGTGACTGCCTCCTTGCTCTCCGGTGCTCTCCGGGTTATGGACGCTACCAAGTGACTCGAGCGATGCCAAGTTTTGCGGACCTAGCTCGAGTAGCAGACCGAGTTCAGACCTCTGCATGCGACAGGCGAACGCGCCTCATGTCTCCGAATCCGTTTCTGTGATTATAAGCCCTGTAGCCCCCCTACAGACCGAGTTAAGTGCAGAAAACCGAGAGCACCTCTCAAGATGACTCGAATAATACGAATAGTTTCGCGGACCTAGCTCGAGCAGCAGACCGAGTTCAGACCTCTGGATTCAACGGACAAACGCGCCTGATCATTCTAAATAGGTTTCTGTAAGTAGCAGCTCTGTAGCTGTCCTATAGCTCGAGTTAAGAAGAGAAAACCGACGACGCGTGTCAAGATGACCCCAAACGGCCGATCCCGCCTGTGTGCTTTTTGGCAATAATATTTACCCGATCGAGCTGAGATCAAGAGGGCGAGCAGGAATGATATCAAATATCATGGGAAAAAATACTAGAGCTCGAACGAATGGTTTAATTTCGAGAACAAAATTTTCAACCGACCAAAAGTCATCAAAAGGTCCGTCGAGTTTTGTCTTGCCAACTAGCTCTCCAGCGCCCCGGACTGGGCGCCGGCGGTAAACCGTCAACCTTTCTTACCGCCGGGGGACTCGTAGAGCTTCCTGACCATATATAATGTCGAAAAAAATGGCAGAGAACACATTGTTTTTCAGCCCAAGCGATTTCAGACCTCTCGATGCAACGGCCGAACGCCCCTGATGCTTCTGGATCGTTTTCTGTGTGTACGAGCTCTGTAGCTCTCCTACAGCCCGAATTACGTCCGAAAATTGACAGCACCTCTCAAGATGACTCTAACAATACGAATCGTTTCGCGAACCTAGCTCGAGTGACCGAGTTGAGACCTCTGAATGCGACAGGCGGACGCGCCTGATGTCTTCGGCTTGATTCCTGTGATTACCAGCCCTGCAGCCCCTCTACAGCCCGAGTTAAGTGCAGAAAACCGACAGCACCTCTGAAGATGACTCGAACAATACGAATAGTTTCGCGGACCTAGCTCGGGCAGCAGACCGAGTTTCGAGCTCTGGATTCGACAGGCGAACGCGCCTGATGTCTCCAAATCGATTCCTGTGATAACCAGCCCCGTAGCCCCCCTACAGCCCGAGTTAAGACAGAAAGCTGACAGCACCTCTCAAAATGACTCGAACAATACGAATAGTTTCGCGAACCGAGCTCGGGCAGCAGACCCAGTTCAGAGCTCTGGATTCAACAGACAAATGCGACTGATGATTCTGACTCGGTTTCTGTAAGTATAAGCTCTGTAGCTGCCCTACAGCTCGAGTTAAATACAGAAAACCGTGACAACATGTCGAGATGACCCGAAACGGCCGATCCCGCCCCCCTGCTTTTTGGCAATGATATCTACTTGGTCGACCTGAGATTAAGACGGCGAGCGGGAATCAGATCGAATGTCACGGGAAAAAATACTAGAGCTCTAACGAATGGTTGAATTTCAAGAACAAAATTTTCAACCGACCAAAAGTCACCAAAAAGTCAAACGATATTTTCCTTGCCAACTAGCTCTCCAGCGCGCCGGAATTACTCTTAAGCTTCCAGCAACTAGCTAAGGGAAGCTCTACGAGTTAATTACTCTTAAGCTTCCAGCAACTAGCTAAGGGGAGCTCTACGAGTTACTACCTCCACCCTGCGCCCGAATTCCACTCAGCTCATCTTGCCGAAGAGCTCTACGAGGTACTTTTAGTCTTCCAGCAACTAGCTAAGGGAAGCTCTACGAGTTACTCCTAAGCTTCCAGCAACTAGCTACGGGAAGCTCTATGATTTACTAGCTCCATCCCGTGCCGGAATTCCTCTAGCTCATCGATGCCGAAGAGCTCTACGAGGTACTAGCTCCACCCCGCGCCCGAATTCCTCTAGCTCATCGATGCCGAAGAGCTCTACGAGGTACCCGGAGAGCGAAGAGACCCTCGGGAACGGGAAGTCTTTCCTAGAGAGCTCTGAGGGGCTCCCCTGCAGCGCTTCGCAAGCGCTGTTAGGAATGCTTCCACGCGTGCCTGCGCGCGTGCAGGCACGCGTGGACGCGTGCCGGAAGCGCCCCCGGACGGGCTGCCGGCTCGGGCGAACTTCTGCGGCGGGCGTGGACCGCCGTGGAGGAGCTCCTGGGGGCACCACCACCGTCACCGTCCGGCTTCTAATCTAAAACCCTCTAGCTCTCAGAGAGCTCTCCGGGAACATTGTCTCTTTTGGTCGGGTTGGCCAACTAGCTCCACCCCGCGCCGGAATTCCTCTAGCTCATCGATGTCGAAGAGCTCTACGAGGTACTAGCTCCACCCCGCGCCGGAATTCCTCTAGCTCATCGATGCCGAAGGGCTCTACGAGGTACGCTCTCGTGAAGCGCTTCTGGGGCTCTGGGGGGCTCCCCTGCAGCGCTTCTGAAGCGCTGCCAGGAAAGCTTCCACGCGTGCCTGCACGCGTGCGGGCACGCGTGGACGCTTGCCGGAAGCTCTCCCGGACGGGCTGCGACCCCGGGCGAGTTGCTGCGAGGATCCTGGACCGGCGAAGATGGGCTGCTGGCGGGCACCACCACCGTCCGGCTTCCAATCTCTCAGAGAGCTCTCCAGGAAAAACCGACCAAAAGTACCTCGTAGAGCTCTTCGGCATCGATGAGCTAGAGGAATTCCAGCGCGGGGTGGAGCTAGTTGGCCGACCCGACCAAAAGAGACAATGTGTCACATTCGGGTGGGTTTTGCTAAGATTTGAAAGATATTTGACCATTCATTTTGAGAAACCAGATTTTTCGCACCTGTAGTTATGCCGCGTCTGCCAATCGAATTCTCAGGTCCGTAGGTGCAGTATTACTATCAAAAGACTTGGAGGAACCGACGTTGGATAAAAACAGAAAAACGTGATTTTTCGAGTTTTTCGTTTCTCGCTCCAGAAGCTTTCTTCATGTGTTCCGACGATCGCCGTGCAAGAGAAGAGCTCTACGAGGTTCCCGGCGGTAGCCAGGTTGACGGTTTACCGCCAGTTCCCATTATCACTTTGTCCGCCCGGGCCGAGTCGACCAGGTCGACACTTTGTCCGCGGTTTCTCAAAATGAATGGTCCAATATCTTTCAAATCTTAGCAAAACCCACCCAAAGTTGCCACATTGTCTCTTTTGGTCGGGTCGGTCAACTGGGCGCCGGCGGTAGAGCGTCAACCTTTCTTACCGCAGGGGGACTCGTAGAGCTTCCGTGCCATATATTCTGTCCCAAGAATTGGCAGAGAACGAACTTGGTAGCGTCCAAAACCCGGAGAGCAAAGAGAACGCGCGCCGGAAAACTTTCCTGGCGAGCCCTCGGACTGGGAACCGGCGGTAAACCGTCAACCAGGTTACCGCCGGGCACCTCGTAGAGCTCTTTTCTTGCACAGCGCTCCTCGGAGCACATGAAGGAAGCTTCTGAAGAGAGAGAGAGAGAGAGAGAGAGAGAGAGAGAGAGAGAGAGAGAGAAAGAGAGAGAGAGAGAGCCGAAAAAGTCGAAAAATGACGATATTTCGGTTTTCATCCAAAGTCGGTTGCTCCAAGTGTTTTGATAGTCATACTGCACCTACGGACGTGAGAATTTGACTGGCAGACGCGGCATAACCCACTACAGGTGCGAAAAATCTGCTTTCTCAAAATGAATTGTCAAATGTCTTTCAAATCTTAGCACAACCCACCCAAAATTGTTACATTGTCTCTTTTGGTCGGGTCGGCCAACTGGGAGCCGGCGGTAAACCGTCAACCAGATTACCGCCGGAAGCCTCGTAGAGCTCCGTTCTCGCGCGGCGCTGATCGGTCGAGTCCATTACCTCAAAAATAGCAGAGTATTACTAGTTGTGTGCCGTCTACGCTCACAACAGACCCAAGCCAAGCGTCTAGATACTTCTGACTAGCGCGTCTTGCGATTTCTTTTGATTTATCTGCGGAAGAGCTCTGAAGCTCATCTTCAGCTCGAGTTAAGTGAAAAACCACCATCATTTCGACAAATTCGGTCGAATACGAATAGATTTGCGGACCTAGCTCACGTAGCAGACTGAGTCTAGGCTCTAGATGCTTGTGACGCACGCGCCTAATGATTCTCGATCGATTACGTGGGCGTAACAGCTTTGTAGCCCCCTACAGCTCGAGTTAAGTACACAACTGTCACGATGACTCGAAGAAGACGAACTGGTTTGTGGATCTAGCTCGAAACGCAGACCGATTTCAGAACTTTCGATGCAATAGACGAACGCGCCCTATGATTCTCAATCGATACGTCTGCGTTCCAGCTCAGTAGCTCTCCTACAGCCCGAGTGAAGTGCAGAAACCGACAGCACCTGTCAAGATCAGTCGTATAATACAAACAGTTTCGCGAACCTAGCTCGAGTAGCAGACCAAGCTCAGAACTCTCGAGGGAACAGACGAACGTGCCTGATGATTCTGAATCGTTTTCTGTAAGTATCAGCTCTGTAGCTTTCCTAAATCTCGAGTTAAGTGCAGAAAAACGTCAACGCGCGTCAAGATGACTCAAAACGGTCGACGGTTCCCTCAAGTCTTTTGATAGGAATCTTGCAGTTACGGACCTGAGAATTTCACAGCCGCGCGCGTAATAACCCACTACAGGTGAGAAAAATACCTGTTCTTAAAACAAACTTTCAAATTTTACACAAGGATAGAAAAACGGACCCCAAGTCATCACATTGTCTCTTAAGGTCGGGTCGGCCAACTAGCTCCACTCTGCGCCCGAATTCCTCTTAGCTCCTCTTGCCGAAGAGCTCTACGAGGTACGGAGCTGGCGGTAAACCGTCAACCTGGTTACCGCCGGGAACCTCGTAGAGCTCTTTTCTTGCACGGCGATCGTCGGAACACATAAAGAAAACTTCTGGAGCGAGAAACGAAAAAATCGAACAAATCACGTTTTTCTGTTTTTATCCAACGTCGGTTCCTCCAAGTGTTTTGATAGTAATACTGCGCCTACGGACCTGAGAATTGGACTGGCAGACGCGGCATAACCCACTACAAGTGCGAAAAATCTGGTTTCTCAAAATGAATGGTCAAATACTTTCAAATCTTAGCAAAACCGACCCAAATGTGACACATTGTCTGTTTTGGTCGGGTTGGCCAAGTAGCTCCACCCCGCGCCGGAATTCCTCTAGCTCATCGATGCCGAAGAGCTCTGCGAGGTACTAGCTCCACCCCGCGCCGGAATTCCTCTAGCTCATCGATGCCGAAGGGCTCTACGAGGTACGCTCTCGTGAAGCGCTTCTGGGGCTCTGGGGGGCTCCCCTGCAGCGCTTCTGAAGCGTTGCCAGGAACGCTTCCACGCGTGCCTGCACGCGTGCGGGCACGCGTGGACGCTTGCCGGAAGCTCTCCCGGATGGGCTGCGACCCCGGGCGAGTTGCTGCGAAGATCCTGGACCGGCGAAGATGGGCTGCTGGCGGGCACCACCACCGTCCGGCTTCCAATCAAAAGCCCTCTAGCTCTCAGAGAGCTCTCCGGGAATAGTTTTTCGGCCTCCGCTGATAGCAGACTCGAATACAAGACTTAATTCAGAGCTCTAGATGCAACAAACGCACGCGCCTGATGATGCGGAATCGATTGATGTGCGTACGACTCTGTGGCCCTCCCACATTTCGAGCTAAGTTGAGGAAACCGACAGCATCTCCCAAGATGACTCGAACAATCCGAATAGGTTCACGGACCTAGCTCGAGTAGCAGACCGAGTTCAGACCTCTAGATGCAACAAATGAACGCGACTGATGATTTCGAATGGGTGTTTGTAAGTATCAGTTCTGTAGCTCTCCTACAGCTCGAGTTAAGTCCAGGAAACCGACAGCGCCTGTCAAGATGACTCGAGTAGTACGAATAGTTTCGTGGACTTAGCTCGAGTAGCAGACCGAGTTCAGACCTCTGGGTGCAACGGACGAACGCGCCTGATCATTCTAAGAGGGTATCTGTTAATATCAGCTCTGTAGCTCTCCTATAGCTCGAGTTATGTTCAGAAAACCGTCGCTGCGTGTCAAAATGACCCGAAACGGCCGATCCCGCCGCAAGGCTTTTTGACAGTAATATCTACCCGATCGACCTGATATTAAGACGGCGAGCCGGAATAATATCCAATATCACGGGACAAAATACTAGAGCTCAAACAAATTGTTGAATTTCGAGATCCAAATTTTCAACCGACCAAAAGTCAGAAAAAAGTCCGTCGAGATTTTTCTGGCCAACTAGCTCTCCGGCGCCCCGGAATTACTCTTAAGCTTCCAGCAACTAGCTAAGGGGAGCTCTACGAGTTACTGGCTCCACCCCGCGCCGGAATCCCTCTAGCTCATCGATGCCGAAGGGCTCTACGAGGTACTAGCTCCACCCCGCGCCGGAATTCCTCTAGCTCGTCGTTGCCGAAGAGCTCTACGAGGTACTAGCTGCGCCCCGCGCCCGAATTCCTCCAGCTCATCGATGCCGAAGAGCTGTACGAGCTACTTGCTAAGGGAATCTTTACGAGTTGCTAGCTCCACCCCGCGTCGGAATTCCTCTAGCTCATCGATGACGAAGAGCTCTACGAGGTATTACTCTTAAGCTTCCAGCAACTAGCTAAGGGAAGCTCTACGAGTTACTCTTAAGCTTCCAGCAACTAGCTAAGGGAAGCTCTACGAATTACTCTTAAGCTTCCACAAACTAGCCCAGGGAAGCTCTACGAGTTACTAGCTCTCCAGCGCGCCGGAATTACTCTTGAGCTTCCAGCAACTAGCTAAGGGAAGCTCTACGAGTTATTACTCTAAGCTTCCAGCAACTAGCTAAGGGAAGCTCTACGAGTTACTAGCTCCACCCCGCGCCAGAATGCCTCTAGCTCACCGATAACGAAGAGCTCTACGAGGTACATGGTAGCGTCCAAAACCCGGAGAGCACAGAGGCACTCCGGGCACTGGGAAACTTCTCTACTGGGCCCTTGGAAACTCTCCTGGGGCGCCTCTGAAGCACTGCCGGGCACACTTCCACGCGTGCCTGCACGCGTGCAGGCACGCGTGGACGCGTGCCCGAAGCGCTCCCGGACCAGCTGCGACCTCGAACAGGCCCCTGCGGGGATTCGGGAGCGGCGAAGATGGGCTGCTGGCGAGCACCACCACCGTCCGGCTTCAACTCTTAAGCCCTATAGCTCTCAGAGAGCTCTCCGGGAACTAGCTCCGCCCAGCGCCGGAATTCCTCTAGCTCATCGATGCCGAAGAGATCTACGAGGTATTACTCTTAAGCTTCCAGCAACTAGCGAAGGGAAGCTCTACGAGTTAGGTCCGTCGAGATTTTTCTTGCCAGCTAGCTCTCCAGCGCCCCGGAAGTACTCTTAAGCTTCCAGCAACTAGCTAAGGGAAGCTCTACGAGTTACTAGCTCCAGCCCGCGCCGGAATTCCTCTAGGCCATCGATGACGAAGAGCTCTACGAGGTATTCCGTTAGCTCATCGATGCCGACGAGCTCTACAAGGTATTCCTCTAGCTCATTCCCGGAGAGCTCGCTGAGAGCTATAAGGTTTTAGATTAGGAGCCGGACGGTGGTGGTGCCTGCCAGCAGCCCACCTCCACCGCTCCGCGATCCTCGCAGCGGCTCGCCGGTCCCGGCAGCGGGTCCGGGAGCGCTTCCGGCAGGCGTCCACGCGTGCCTGCGCGCTTGCAGGCACGCGTGGAAGCGTTCCCGGCAGCGCTTCAGAAGCGCTGCAGGAAAGCTGTTCCAGAGCATACAGCAAACGTAAGGAAGCTTTCCAGCGGCTCGAGAGCTCTGTCTCGCGAGATTTCCAACGTTTCCGCGCACGCTGAGCCACGTGCGTGTGCTGTGTTTCTGCGAGTGTCTCTTTGCTCTCCGGGCTTTGGACGCTACCAAATCGATGCCGAAGAGCCCTGCGATGTATTAGCTAAGGGAAGCTCTACGAGTTACCGCGTGCGTGGAGACGCTGGAAGTCTCGCGAGACGAAGCTCTGGAGCCGCTGGAAAGCTTCCCTGCGTAACTGAATGCTCTGGAAAAGATTTCCTTCACAGCCCCGGGGGCTCCCCTGCAGCGCTTCTGAAGCGCTGCCAGGCACGTTTCCACGCGTGCCTGCGCGCGTGGACGCTTGCCGGAAGCGCTCCCGGACGGGCTGCCGGGACCGGCGAGTTGCTGCGGGGATCGTGGAGCGGTGGAGGTGGGCTGCTGGCGGGCACCACCACCGTCCGGCTTCTACTCTAAAACCATATAGCTCTCAGAGAGCTCTCCAGGAATACCTCGTAGAGCTCTTCGGCAACGATGAGCTAGAGGAATTCCGGCGCGGGGTGCAGCTAATTGACCCAGCCGGCCCGGGCGGACAATGTGTGACACTTGGGTCGGTTTTTCGGAGATTGTGAGAGATTTTGAAATTCGTTTTGGAAATCCAGATATTTATTCTCTGCAGTGAATCATGGCGCGTTCGATGGTGAAATTCCCAGGGCTCTAGCTCCATTTTTCGGATCAAAAGACTAGGAGGAACCGTCGTTCTGTAAAACCAGAAAACAACATTTCTTCAGTTTTTAAACTTATATCAACAAACTTACTTCTCCTGTTATCTGGGAACTGATCTGGTTTCTGCAGAGCTCTACGAGGGTCCCGGTGGTAACCTGGTTGACGGTTTACCGCCGGCTCCCAATTACCTTTAAGCTTCCAGCAACTAGCGCAGGGAAGCTCTACGAATTACTAGCTCCACCCTGCGCCGGAATTCCCCTAGCTCATCGATGCCGAAGAGCTCTACGAGGTACTAGCTAGGGGAAGCTCTACGAGTTGCCGGACAGCTTTCCTGGCGAGCCCTCGGAAGCTCTCCTGAAGCGCTTCTGAAGCGCTGCCAGGCGCGCTTCCACGCGTGACTGCACGCGTGCAGGCACGCGTGCACGCGTGCCGGAACCGCTCCCGGACCCACTGCCGGCTCAAACGAGTTTCTGCGGGGATTCTGGAACGGCGAAGATGGGCTGCTGGCAGGCACCACCACCGTCCGGCTTCTAATCTGAAGCCCTATAGCTCTCAGCGAGCTCTCCGGGAAACTAGCTGCACCCTGCGCCCGAATTCCTCTCAGCTCATCTTGCCGACGGGCTCTACGAGGTATTACTCTGAAGCTTCCAGCAACTAGCCAAGGGAAGCTCTACGAGTTACTCATAAGCTTCCAGCAACTAGCGAAGGGGAGCTCTACGAGTTACTCTTAAGCTTCCAGCAACTAGCTAAGGGAAGCTCTACGAGTTACTAGCTCTCCAGCGCCCCGACATTACTCTCAAGCTTCCAGCAACTAGCTGAGGGAAGCTCTACGAGTTATTACTCTTCTAGCTTCGCCGCTAACGCTCTGAGGGAAGCTCTACGAATTACTTGCTCTCTTAGGGAAGCTCTACGAAACGAGACCCGGGAAGCCCCCCGGACGCGCTTCTGAAGCGCTGCCAGGCACGCTTCCACGCGTGCCTGCACGCGTGCAGACACGCGTCGGCGCGTGCCGGAAGCGTTCCCAGACCCGCTGCGAAGTTTTACGGGCCCTTTCGGGGATTCTGGAGCGGCGAAGATGGGCTGCTGGCAGGCACCGCCACCGTCTGGCTTCTAATCTAAAACCCTATAGCTCTCAGGGAGCTCCCCGGGAACCACGGCGCGCGTGTAAGCGTGCGCGGCAGCGCCCACAGCAAGCGTGGCACTCCCTGGCGCTCGCGTGCAGCGACGCCGTTTCGCGTGCGTGAGAGGTCTCGAAGTGCAGTTGGCACGCTTCCAGCGGCGCTTCGAAGCGTGCCTGAAGCGCGGTGGGGCGCGCTTGCCACGCTTCCAGTGACGCTTCGACAGGGTGTCTGAAGCGGTGCGAAGAGCTCGTGTCGTGCTGCGAAGCGCCCCCGGAGGAACTGCAAGTAACTCGTAGAGCTTCCCTTAGCTAGTTGCTGGAAGCTTAAGAGTAATTCCGGCGCGCTGGAGAACTAGTTGGCAAGAAAAATCTCGACGGACTTTTTTTATGACTTTTGTTCGGTTGAAAATTATGTTCTCGAAATTCAACAATTCGTTTGAGCTCTAGTATTTTTTCTGACCATAATTGATCTTATTCCCGCTCGCCGTCTTAATCTCAGCTTGATCGGGTACCTATTACTGCCAAAAAGCGTCGCGGCGGGATCGGCCGTTTCGAGTCATCTTGACACGCGTTGACGGTTTTCTGTACTTAACTCGAGATTTAGGACAGCTACAGAGCTGGTGCTTACAGAAACCGATTCAGAATCATGAGGCGCGTTCGTCTGTTGCATCCAGAGGTCTGAACTCGGTCTGGTACTCGAGCTACGTCCGCAAAACTATTCGTATTCTTCGAGTCATCTTGACAAGTGCTGTCGGTTATCTGTACTTAACTCGGGCTGTAGAAGAGCTACAGAGCTGGTGCGCACACGAATCGATTCAGAATCATCAGGCGCGTTCGTCTGTTGCATCGAGAGGTCTGAACTCTGTCTGCTACTCGAGCTAGGTCCGCGAAACCATTCGTATTCTTCGAGTTCTTTTAACAGACGTTGTCGATGTTCTGTACGTAACTCGAGCTGTAGGAGAGCTACAGAGCTGGTGCGCACACGAATCGATTCAAAATGATCAGGCGCGTTCGTCTGTTGCATCGAGAGGTCTGAACTCGGTCTTCTAGTCGAGTTAGGTCCGCCAAACTATTTGTATGCGACGGATTTTTCTCGAAATGATGATGACTTTCTTCACTTAACTCGAGCTGCAGATGAGCTTGAGAGCTCTTCCGCCCAGAAATCAAAAGAAAATCACGAGGCGCGTTAGTCTGAAGTATCTTGACGCTTGGCTGGGGTATGTTATGGGCGCAGACGCCGAACAACTAGTCATACTCTGCTATTTTTTCTTGCGATGGAATTCGTTGCCTGGGCTGAACTCGAGGTGCAGATGAGCTTGAGAGCTCTGGGGCATTGAAATAGGAAGAAAATCATCATGCGCGCTATTTGGAAGTATCTAGACACCCGCGCTCAGTCTGCTATTAGCGCTAGGGCTGAACACCGATTGTACTCTGCTACTTTCTTGGACATGGTAATGTTTTTCTTGGTTTTACTTGTGCTGCAGATGAGTTAGAGAGCTGTTCAGCACAGCAATGGGAAGGGAATCGTAAGGGGCAATCGTGAAATGTATCTAGAAGCCTGATATCAGTCTGCCATCAGCGCTTGGGCTGAAAATCTGTTCGTTCTCTGCAAATTCTTGGGACATAATATGGGCAACGAAGCTCTACGAGTCTCCCCGCGGTAAGAAAGGTTGACGGTTTGCCGCCGGCGCCCAGTACCTCGTGGAGGTCTTCGTTAACGATGAGCTAGTGGAATTCCGGTGCGGGGTGGAGCTAGTTGGTCGACCCGACCAAAAAAGAAGATGTGGTAACTTTTGGTCGGTTTTGCAAATTTGAAAAATATTTGACCATCTATCTTGAGAAACCAGATAGTCACGTCCAGCATTAGTGTCTAAACTTTATTATCAAAGAGAATCAGCTCTCCAGAGAGAGTTTTACCACCCCAGAATTTCCGGGAACCGACATCAAGTTGACACCGAAAAATGCAAATTTGACGTTTTCCTAAAAATGCTCCGAGAAGCTGTCTGCTTCGATTTTTTTTTTAGCACTCTCACGCGTGCAAAGAGCTCTACGAGGTTCCCGGCGGTGACTAGGTTGACGGTTCACCGCCGGCGCCAGTTCCGGCAACTCGCTGCGAGAGTCGTTCACCGGCGTCTGCGTTTGGCCCAACCAGCCACTATGCTGGTTTCTTCCCTGAAACCATGCTCAACTCACAAGGAGCTACCCGGGGAAAACGACGCTTCGGCAAGCTTGGAAACGGCGCTTCGGGGAGCTTGCACACGACGCCCGCGGAGCTCTGCAAAAGCGCTTCGCGCGCCCTGGAGCCACGCGTACTGGGAGCTGGCGGTGCACCGTCAACCTTGGTTACCGCCGGGTGCAATGCGGGCGCGGCAATCGCGCATTCCGCTCGAGCGAAGGTAGTTATTTTTGGTTCCAACTGTAGAAGCAGACCCAGTATGGGCATCTAGATACTTGAGAAGTGTGCGCATGATTTCCATCCGATTGCTGTGCCAACCAACTCTGTAGCTCATCTACCGCTCGAGTAATCTCAAGGAGAGGACCATCGTTTCTGAACAAAAAATGAGTACGAATAGTTTTTCTGACCCAGCTCTGGAAGCAAACCGAGTTCGGGCATCTATATATACTGCAGGAAAACGCGCCTGATGATTCTTGTCCGATTGCTCTGCCAAACTGCCCTGTAGCCCATCTGCAGCTCGGGATACGTCAAGAAACCATTGTCGCCCCGAAAAAAATACCACGGCACGGATACTTTTTCGGACCCAGCTCTGGCAGCAAACCGAGTTCAGGCATCTAGATACTTCAGAAGAGCGCGCCTGATGATTCCCCTTTGAGTGCAGAGCCAAACAGCTCTGTAGCTCATCTGCTGCTCGAGATAAGTCAAGAAAACCATCGGGATCTCTAGAATAATAAGCAGAGTACGCATAGTGTTTCGGACCGAGCTCTGGCAGCAGACCGAGTTCAGGCATCTAGATACTTTGGACAAGCGCGTCTGCTGATTCTCTTCCGATTGCTGTGCCAAACAGCTCTGTAGCTCATCTGCAGCTCGAGATAAGTCAAGGAAACCATCACTATGTCTGAGTAATTAGCAGAGTACACATATTTTTGCGGACCCAGCTCTGGGAGCAAGCCGAATTCGGGCATCTAGATACTTTAGAAAAGCGTGCTTGATGATTCTCTTTCGATTGCTGTGCCGAACAGCTCTGTAGCTCATCTGCAGCTCGAGTTATATCAAGAAGCTTGTGATCATCTCCAAAAATGTTAGCAGAGTGCGAATAGTTTAGCGGACCCAGCTCTGGTAGCATATCGAATTCAGGAACCTAGATACTTGAGACAAACGCGCCTGATGATTCAAGATGCATTTGGTGTGCCTGCCAGCTCGGTAGCTATTCTACAGCTCGAGTTCAGTTGAGAAAACCGACAGCACATGCGAAGATGACACAAAACAGCCGATCCCGCCAGGATGCTGTTCGGCAGTAGTAGGTACCCGATCGACCTGATATTAAGATGGCGAGCGGGAATAAGATCGAATGTGAAGACAAATACTACTACTCTAACGAATTTTGAATTTCGAGAAATACCTCGTAGAGCTCTTCGGCATCGATGAGCTAGAAGACTTCCGGCGCGGGGTGGGGCTAGTTTTGAGGTGGTGATGTTTTCCTAAGTCCTTTACACCGTGGGGAATAAAATTGTTGCATTTGCTCTTGCGAGCAAGAATGACCAAATTTGCGCAGGTTCTAAACGTGTCATTCGAGGCTGTCAACCAGATGTTCCGCTTTTGGAACAGGTGTCAACAACGTGTGTCGCGTTTGTGGCAGATGTCAACAAGATGTGTTGCATTTGGAAAAAGGTGTCAATACGATGTGTCGCATGTGAGGAAGGTGTCAAACATAAACGTCGAGGTACAAGCAAATGTCAACAATCAATGTCAACATCAAGTGGACGCGAGTGCAGCGCTGCGCGTATTTTCCCAGAGTATTGCGGCTCGTTATGCCATCCCTTCGTTGCATTCGCATTGCGAAAGTGGGCACACATGGGGGATGAGGAGAAACATGGAAGATAAGGGTCAGGAGGGAAAGAAGGAAGAGGAGGAGGGAAGCGGACGGGGGAAGTTCGCAATGAAAACTGGTCGGGCCCTCCTCGTCCCTCGGCCTGACCCGCCTCCCCTGTCTACTTTTTCGCCTCTCCTCCCCCTTCCGCCCCCCCCCCCTGTCTCCATGGGGCAGCGTGCTGGAAGGCGCCCGAGGCGGCGGCCCCGCGCCCCCCCCCACTCGGGCAGTGGGCACAGGTGGCCCGAACCAGTTGTCATTGCGAATTTCCCCCTGCCCCCATCCCCCCCCTCTCCCCCTCCCACCCCTTGTCCCTCCCCCCTCTTCGTCGCTTTCCTCGTCCCCCCCTCCTTCCCTTCCCCTCCCTCGCCGTCCCCAGGCCGTCGCTTCGCAAGTGCAGGCCGTTCCCCCGGCCGCCGTTCCTGAGCCTCCGCCGCTCAGCCCTCCCGAGGCTCGGACAGAGGCCGAGGTGGGGACCTTGACAGATGAGGAACTCGAAGCGATGATCGGATACGCACTCGTCTCAAGCGCGCAGCTGTTCGGAGTCTCGGCACGCTCGACTGCCGAAGAGAAGAACCCAGTGGGGACGGCCTGGGGGGGCGAGGACGCGGGCTGGTTGTCGCCCTGCTCATCGCCAGGAAAAACGCGCAAAGGGGGCGAGGACTGGTCGTCGTCCTGGCCCTCGCCAGGGAAGACCCGCAAGGAGCCCGCCAACTGATTATCAGAGCGATGCTACCCTGATCCAGGCCACGTATGCTGCGCAGCACCTCCGATCGACACGAAAATCCTGGCCACGAGTCTGGAAGGCGGAATTGAAACAATTAAATCGATACGATCTGCGACTGCCCCCAATTCCATCCACCGGCAGTCCTCGGCTCGGGGAGGGAAGGCTTGCGGGGGGGATGGGTTTGTTAGTTGATGGAATGGGGCCCAGGCAATTGCAGATCGCATTGACTTAAATGTTTCGCTTCCGCCTGGTCGCTGGGGGCGCTGGGCTGCCTGGGCCTTCGCATCGTTGGCTTGCTCCCGCATTCGCTCCTCAAGGCAGCGGCGCAAAGCGGCCTGGGAACGCTCGGCATGCTCGGCCCTCGTTTTCTCCCACGCGTCCGACTCGGTAATATTCTTATGTTGCTGATGGCTCTCGGAATCGCTCGCTCGTTCTGGTTCGTTCTGGTTTGTTCCTGGCCTGTGAGGAAAAAGGAAGAGCAGGGGGGGGATCGGGGGTGGGAGGGAGGAAGGGTCGGGAGAGGAGGAGAGAGAAGAAGTGGGGGATGAGGAGAGGGAGGGAGGCGGCGCAGGTTTCTGCCAAGTCCAACCTATTCCCTGCGATGTAAACCAGCTTATGTCATGTCATACATGTACTCGAGCGGAAATTGTTCTGGCGTGCAAATATCCACGTCGTCCTCATGGCTGGGCCAGGAGGCCAGACGGCGGCCAGACGTATCTCTGAGCGGTTCGATGTTGGTTCCTCTTTGATTGCCGAAAGGTCTGGGCCTGAAGGCGAGGAGGATGGGGGTGGGGCGGGTGGAAGGGGAGAGAGGCGAAGTCGACGGCGTGCCAACCCAACAAGATGGCCCGATTGCCTCAACACGGCCCTGGCGGCCGAAGAGGGCCCCCGGGACCCCAGAGGGCCCCCCTTCCCCCGCCCCTTCCCCCGACCTCCCCTATTCTCTCTGTCCGGCCTGCAGCTGGGGAATGTTTTTTTTTGTTGTATTCATTTTCTCATGAGTTGGATTCGATTTGGAACAGATTTGGAGCAGTGGCTCATTGAGTTGAGTGTTTGAGGAGGTAGTTATAATAGTTAGGTCCTAACTGTTAGGAGTAAGGTGAGCAGGGCTGGGCACGTGGGTAGGCGGTAGACGCGTAGGGCCTCGTAGGGGCGCAGGGGCCTCGTAGGGGCTCAAAGATGTGTTTTGAATCAGTCCAACAAGATGTTACGATTGTATGTTAACCATCGGCATTCAGACTCAAAAGAGGAGCAGCTACTTGCACGCTGGCCCTTCAGCTTATAAAAAAAACGCACATGCCACCCTTACCTGGAGCCTGGGACAGCACCGGCCCAAAAATCGATGGCGACGCAACCGCTGCGACGCCAGACCAACCGCGAGACGCGTGCATCAGAGTCAACCAAGAGCCAGGGAGCCTGGGCCTGGGGCAGTATAGATTTGATGGGTACACAGGCTGCTCTACAAAATCTGCACCTGCCCTTTAACGCCTCTACGCCAATGCGCCAAGGCGGCAGTTGAACAGTAAAGTCGAACCATGCCCGCCCATGTGTCCCCTCGTTACAATCGATTCGACTGAGTTGAACAATATCCTGGCTCCCCTCTCCCCCGTTACAGGCGGTCCACAAACGGTCGGTGAATTATTTCGATGCCTTGAGGACCGCCTGGATCTTAGAATACAGCGCCACGTGGAGAATAGACGGATCGATCTTGAATAGGCTCATGTTCTTCACCTGCGTCTGAACAGCCTCCTTCGTCAGCGTGCCCTCCTGCACGTCGGCCAACAATTTAGCCTCGGTGATCGTGACGCGGCCGAGCTTGACCAAGGTGTTGATGTCATCGAGCTTGGCCTGATAGGTCGCGGTGTCGACCACGTCCTTGTATTTGGCCACGACCTTCTGCGTCGCCGACATCTTGTTCTTCAACGAGTTCCACTGGGAATGCATCGATGCACCGTCAAGCTTCATCAGCGACTTCCCGGCGTGCTTCGCGACCTCCTCAATCGTTGCTGTGGTCGCGAGGTTCTTCTTCCAAGAGACTGTTTCCCCGGCCTTCTTGCTGAGCGCCCCGCCTGCCCTCGGCTCGAAAGTCTCTTTCGCCAAGTCGAGCTCTTGGAAGTGGTTGTCCAAATTGACAGTTACTGCTTCAACCCTGTCCGCGTTCGCGTCCGCCATGGCGGCGTCAACCATCCCCAAGAAATCCTCGATCGTAGCTTCGCCGACCAGCGTGCCCGCTGCATGGCGCTCTGGGGCCGTCTTGCTCAAGACGCGGGACAAGGTATCCAGCTGTAGATGGTTAGTTTCGGGGTGGGCCGACTCTGTTTGCCCCCATCAAGCCCTGCAGGCCGTAGCAGCCAACGCCATGAGCTCGGGCCCTAGGCCTAGTCCTAGGCCCTCAGGCCCTCAGGCCACACGGCTAAGGGCCCTGGAAAGAAAAAACAAAAAACATTCCACGGGCGCGCTGGCCCTGGTTGGTCTCTCGGATCCAGGCTCTAGGCGGGGCCCCCGTCATCTCCCCTGGAGCCTCGGGCCCCTGGACCAAGACCCCTGACTACCTAGATGCTTAGTGTTCCGCCGCCGTGCCCCCTGGCGCGTTGAGGCGTGGACGAATGCCAAGCGCTGCCTGGCAGGGTTTCTGTTGTCCTCTAAAGTTGTATGGCTCGGCTAGGTCTAATAGGGAATAGGGGCCCACCCGCCCAACTCCTTGGGGCGCGCGCCCGCCCTCCTCCCGAGGGCCCCTGGGCGGGCATGGCGCAGCCCTGGCGCTCTCTGGGCCCCAGCCTTCCAAGACGGCCCCGGAAGGCCATCCAAGCCGCCAAGATGGCCCGACATGCCCCCAAGACAGCCCAAGAAGATTCCAAAACGGCCCAAGATGGCCCCGTGACGACCCAAGATGGCTTGAAGATGGCTGAAACTGCCCAGGAAGGTTCCCAGAGGAAACTACGGAGGGCCCCAAGGGGGCCCCCCAGCAAGTGTTTTTCTGAGAGGGCCCCAAACCAAACAATTTCCAAGATTGCCCCCAGGGGGCCCTTGAGGGCTCCGAGATGGCCCCGAAGCGCCCCCAGCAAATGCGTTTTAAGAGGGCCCCAGAAAGCGCTCCCCAAGCAGGCCCAAGAAGGCCCATGAGGGCCCCGAGAGGGCCCCAAGAGGGCCCAATATTGCCCTGAGAGACCCCCCCCATCCCCAGACGGCCAAGGGGCCCCGAGCCCTGAGAGCCCCAGGGCGGCCCGCCAAGGCAGCCCAAAAGGGTTCAAAACTGCAAACAAAAAATGCTTAAGGGGCCCCCAAGCCTGCCCACGGGAGCATGGGCCTTCTGAGCGAGGTAGATACGAAAAGTGCTACATGTAGCAGCCTTCCTCTTCATCCTCCTCCCCATCGCCGTCGTCGTCGTCGTCGTCGACATCGCGATCCTCATCAACGCCGCCGCCATCATCATCGCCAGCGTCAGTCCACCAGTCGCCACCCAGAGTGCTGGCCTGACACGGTGGCGGGACTTGCCGTAGGCAGCCGTATGAATGGTTACGTGACTGCACACATGCATTATGAAAAAAAGGGCGGGCCTTCGTCGGAGTCGAGGTGTCCGCCCCCAGTCGCGTCTGCATGTCGCCGCCAAGATCGTGGAACTCGGCGAAGGCAATCTGGATAGGCTTGATGTGCTGTGCAAGCTTGAAGACCGCAGCGACGGTATCCTTGGACTCCGCGGGCTCATCCGAGTAGTTCGGCAGGACCTTGTCCACGCGCTCGATCAGCTCCAAGTTGACACTGCTAGGCCACTCACTCACGTGGTTCTTCGCCATGAATGTCAACATCTGATCACGCCATGCCTTCAGGTAGTCACTGCTCTCGCCCGCAGGGTATTTCAGACCCCTTGCGTTCGTCAGCGCCGTGCTAAGACTCTGCCACGCCGCCGACGTGTCTGCGTCGCATGCCCCAATGCCATGTTGCGCCAACAGAATGCTCAGCTGCTCAACTGCTGCCCCAAACTTAAAGATCTTCTGATCTGAAATCGAATGCTGCTGAAACTCGGCCACCAGCACAAGCCTCTTCTTCAATTCGTTCTTGTACTCTGCGTCCGTAGCGTTCTTGATGGAGTCCATTGCGGCGGGGTAGAAGGTGCTCAGGAGGCCGATGGCGCCGGTGCGGCTCGCTGCCTTGGTCGACTCGTCCTCGTCGGCTGCGAGCATGCAGACCTTGGAGATCCTGCGGTCAATGAAAGCGAACAGCGTGTCTTCAAATTCCCTTGTCGCCCCTGCCCGGAGGGAAGCCTTGACCTCAGGCAATCGAGCGAACACCTGAACGTATGCATCGTCGGGGACGTCGTCAGAACCTTCCTCGCAGGTCAGCAGCTTGCGAAGGCGGTCCAACTCCGCAGTGTCAGCGCCCTCCGTCAGCAGAGTTTCTTCCCACTCGGTGTATTTCTCGGACAAGATCCTCTTGGCGGTATCCTGGAGGAGGGCCACCCTTTTCTGATGATCACTTTTCTTGGTGCCCCCCTCCGCCCCGTCGGCATCGTCGCCAGCTGGCAAGTTATCCTGCAAACTGTCGGCTTCCTCCTGGGATGTTTCACCGAAGGCGAACTGGATGTCCTCCGACGAGCTGCCCTGGATTCCGGCGATGGGAGAAGCAACGCCCGCGATGCCGCGCGCGATGGGCGCGACGTCCCGGAGCTCATCTTCCTGCGATTGGCCGATCGCTTCCAGGACCTCAGCTGTGACCTTCAGCAGGCGCTGGTCGCGATCCATAATCGTGGCGTAGTTGATCACGAAGGGCAGCAGCATGTGGTCGATCATGGTTTCTGACATAATGTCAGCCCTGGACTCCAACTGGATCTCTTGATAGATGTCCGCCCACGAGAAATCATAATTCTCACGACTGACGCTGCTGGCGACGGCGTCCTCGGGGGGAACTGCAAGTTGGGTCGCACTGCGGGCGACTTTGACCCCCGTGGCTCGGGGTCAGAAAAAGGGAAAGATAGAAAGAGAGAGAGAGAGAGAGAGAGAGAGAGAGAGAGAGAGAGAGAGAGAGAGAGAGAGAGAGAGAGAGAGAGAGAGAGAGAGAGAGAGAGAGAGAGAGAGAGAGAGAGAGAGAGAGAGGAGGACGGAGGGGAGAGGAAGGAGGTTGGGCAGGGGGGGGGGCCGTCGGCGAGCTGTCGCGTGAAGGCCTATGGTTTCAGAGCGGCCTCACATCGCGCGGCAGCTCGCCGTCGGCCCCCCTGCCCAACCTCCTCCCCCTTCCTCTCCCCCATCCCTCTCTCTGCGCGTGTCTTCTCTCTCTCTCTCTCTCTCTCTCTCTCTCTCTCTCTCTCTCTCTCTCTCTCTCTCTCTCTCTCTCTCTCTCTCTCTCTCTCTCTCTCTCTCTCTCTCTCTCTCTCTCTTTCTCTCTCCCTTTGTCGGCCCCCTGGGCCCCTTGGGCCTGGATTCTGGACAAGGCGCTTCGCGCGCGGTCAGAACCTCCAAGATGTCCTCATATTGCTCCAAGATTGCCCCGGAAGCCCAATATGACCTCCAAGATGGCACGAAATATCCCGCGATGGCTCAAGACTCTAGACTCTAGACAGCTTCCAACGTGCTCCATCTTTCCAAAACGGGCCCAAGTGGCCGCCAGCACCAGTCACCAGACGAGAGGCCCACGTCCTCCAAAAGCCATTGGCAGACCAATAATGTGCGCCTTCTCGCCTTTTCGTTTCCGACGGGCCTCTGAGATCTCGATGCGGCACCTGCGTGGCCCAAGACCCAAGATAGCCCCAGGGGGGGCGCAAGAGTGCCCCAAGATGACCCTCTTTTTTGACAGAGCCCTGGGAGGGTCCCACGGGGGCCCCAAGAAGGCCCTGGGATGGCTCCAAGAGGCCATGGCCTTCGCCCTCCCCCCCTCCTCCTCCACCTCCCATCCCCTCGCCCGCGTCGCCCTCCTCCTGCCCCCCCCCCCGGGCCCTAGCCCTAGCCGCCCTAGCCCTATAGGCCCTAGAGGCCTAGTCACCATCCGCCTCGTCATCTCCTTCATCCTCGTCCTCGCCCCTAGGCCCTATCCCCGTCCCGCTCTTCATCCTCCTCCTTCCCGTCCATCCCCTCCCTCCCCTTCTCCAAAGATGGACGTAGGAGGCCTCTACTCTACTCCACGAGGCTCGCGCGACAACTCCTCAGGGCATCGGTTCTGGATGGCGGCTAAGCGGAGGTTCCAATGATTATAATTAGAATCGTTAGAGATTAGAGCACCCCGGCAGTCATCGTGCGTCAAGAGCGCCCGCACCAGCTTCAAAGAGTCATCTGAAAACTCCTTGTCGATGAGCTCGAATACCCTGCGCTGCCATATGAGCTTCTTCGTCTGCGCTGGGAGGGGCGTCTTGAGCTTCCCGATTGCTGCCAGGTGAACCTTCATAGCCTTCAGGTCGATTGACTTGACCTTGTCAGGCGCCAGCTCCACGCAATGCGAAGCCACCTGCTGTGCCTGCAGCATTTTCGCAGTCGTGGGAGGGTCTTTGGACTTCCCCGTATCCTTGTGGGTCAACGACTTGATGAGCCTCCCCACTTGGTAGAGGTCCTTCTTGGGAGCATACGCACCAGTCAAGATGCCCGTCAGATTTGAAAGCCTACCGACGTATAGGTCCACCTGAGAAGAGAGCTTGGTGTTCTCGATCCCGGCGATGGACATGACGTCATCCGCGCGCGCTGCCGGCGAGTGGGTGTCGACCAGAGCGGGAGAGGAACCCGCGCCCCTGGAAGCTGGTGCAAATGACGCAGAGGCATTCGAGTCCTTGGTTGGAGTGGAAGTCCGTCCAACTCTGCCGCCTCTGCCTCTGCTGCCGCGGCCCCGCGCAGTCCTGGCCCTCTTACAAGCAGCAGGAAGCACCTCGACGTCCTCATCATCATCCATCGCCAAGCCGACGTCAATCTCCTGCTGGACTCCTGGCGCCGCCTCACCGTTCGGGACGGCGGACTGGGTCGCGGCTACCTGGGCTTGAGCTGTCAACTCCCGGTCGCGCTCCTGCCGCACCTCTTCTTGGAACTTGACGATAGCGGCCGAAGAGATGGGAAAGACTTCTGCGCCGCTGGAGTCGCCGATCTTGGGGAGGCGCATCTGCTGCTGAAACACGTCCGAGCCTTGGCCGTCGCGCACTTGGCGGTTGGCCTTAGCGATCGCGGTGTTCAAGACGACGCTGCTCCGGGTCTCGAACGTGATCTCGGGTTCCTTCGTGGTGTCCTCCACGACGAAGCCAGTTCGAGGACCAAATTTGCCCTCAATCGTCGACTGCTGCAAACCCTTCGTCTCTGGCTTGAACCCATGTTCGGCCTCGAATCCTGCCGAGTCCGTGATCCTAGCGTGGACCTTCATGACGCACTCGGTCTTGTGCTGCAGGTCGACCTCCTGGCTCTGGAAGGGCTCGCTGACCGAGATGCCGAGTTTCAGGGCTACATCTCCGGCGCCGCGGATACGCTGGCCGAGCTGGGGGTCCTGCGCACGCGCAATCTTTCCGGCGGTCGGGGTGTAGCCGAATTGGCCGACGTAGATGCCAAGGGGGCAAGAGCTGCACCAATCATCAATCGCTATCTTCTTCTCGTTCGCTGAACCCTTGAACTCGACCGCGTACTTGTTCCACTTGACCTTGTCGCTCCGATCCCCGCAAGAGCAACAGATCCGAACGTTGATGGTGGCCGCCCCGTCGCTGCCCATGCTGGCGATCCCAGACGCGGCCGCCATGGCCACCAATCAATCACGTGAGGTGAGTTTCTCTCGCAAACTTGCAAGATTCAGGACACAGCTGTGGCGGGACGCACAGACACCTCTCGTGACTCTCGTGGCTTCGAGATGTTAACCCCCAAGTAGTGATAGTATAGTGACTTAGTGAGCCTGTGCCAACGACTAATGTACGTCAAAAATCCCATCCGGGCGCCAGAGACCCCAATCAGCACATCTAAGTTCAATGCCGATTACTAGATTCACTAGTTACTAGATTGTATTACTGCATTACTGCTCTTATCAGAGTGAGGGGGCGAACGGTCTTACAGTGTCCCTGAGGACCTGGGTGCGTCCCTGAAGTGGGGACCTGCGGTAAGGATTCGGATTGCGTGTTGTCGTTGGTGGTGGCGTTGTTGTTGCTGTCGTCCCGAGCTGGAGGTTTTCGGCCAAAAATCAGAATGCGGCAGCCCCAGGGTCCTATTCGAATTGTTGATGCGGCCCCGAAAAGCCCTCTCTGGGCCCCCAGTCAGAAAACGGTCTAGACGGGGCCTAGGCCGAGGGCCTTTAGTGGCCGACGCTGCGGGGGAAAACACGCAACGTCGCGGGCATGGGTCGGCGGCCCTCGTTGGGTGCACTGGACGAGCAGCAGCGGCAGCAGGACGGCGGCAGGAACGGCCTGGGCTGGCCGCGACGGCACGGCTTCCGCCAGCAGCAAGGCGGCATCAAATAGGGCCTTCTTTCTCGCCGGGTTTCCGCCGAGCTTCCGCGGGCCTCCGCTGGCAAAACAAATCTCCTCGTGTTTCCGCCGGCTTCCGCCAGCCGCCGACCTTCCACTGGCGTCCGCCGAGGGCGACAAGTCAACGTCTGACTCTTCCTCAAAAAAAAAACGAGGCCTCGCCCCGGACTCGGGCCCCCCCAGGGCCCCAGGGTTGGATGAGGAATAGGAGAGGGAGAAGGGGGACGGGGGGAGCGGAGGAGGAGGAGGAGCGGTTGGAGTTGGAGGGGCCAGGAGAAGGCGAAGGGAGGATGAGGAGGACAAAGAGGAGGAGGAGGAGGAGGAGGAGGAGGAGAAGGAGGAGGAGGAGGAGAGGAGGAGGAGGGCCAAGTACGAATTTGGGACACGCCTGAGAACCAACCGTTCTCCGCAGCAGCCTGCGCACGGCGCAAGCCGCAAGTCCTTGCTGCTGCTAGCGGCTAGCGTGCTAGCGTGCTGCCAGGCGGCGCTACGGCCGCTGGCACAGACGCTTGAGCGGCGGCTGCGCTGCAGCCGCCGCGCCCCACGCCGCTGCCGCAGCCTCTGTCGAAGCCGCTGCCTGCGCCGAAGGTCTGGCAAAAAGCCCAGGTGCTCGCAAAACTGCAAATATGGAATTGATCACGGTGCCCATGCACTGCGCCGCTACCGCCTCGCCGATCATGCTCAACCTCTGGCTCTCTGCAGGTGCGACGTCCAGCACGAATGCTGGAAAGCCCATCAAAGATGCCAGATCACCAGCGACCAAGACCCTGTCGATCTCGAAAGCGTACTTCTTGCTGTTCGTCAGTGGGGTGCCGGGGCGGCCTGGTTTCGAGCTGCATCGAAACACTGATTGGGAGACGTCTGCGAAGAGACCGTTGGCGATCGTGATATAAGCAGGGTCCTTGCCGAGCTTCTGCGCCCTCTTGAGCCACACGAGGTCAAGAACCGAACGTTCGCGTGCTGTTCCTGCCATCCCGATGAGCATCACGCCGGGACGACCAGTCCATGGCGGGGGGCTCGGCATTGAGCTCAATCCGAGGGACGCCAAGACCTTCTCCTCGTGCAGCTCCCACTGGGCCTTGGCCCTGGCGTTGGCCTTGGCGCTGGCGGCGGCAGGCCTCTTCAACGTCCGCCCACGAGCCGGTGCCTGCGAGACTCTCGAGGCGCCGCCCACAGTCTCTGCTGCTGCTGCAGCTGCGCCGCCCGTGAGCTGTAGATGGCACGATTTCTGGGTGCTGGAGAGGGGGGCCGAGGGGCAGGCGGGGCCTCTAGACTCTTGACTCTAGACTCCTAAACTTCTAGACTGTCTCTAGGGTGACACTTGACTCTCGAACTCCAGAGTCTAGTAAAGATTAGAGCAGAGGGTATAGATAGAGTATAGAGGGTCATTCGAGCACTAGGTCCTAGGTCCTAGGTCACTAGAGGGCCCTTTCGGATCTCTCGGGGCTCTCCTCGAACCTTTTGGGACTCTTCCGGCCCGATGTGGAAGTGTTCGTTTTGAGGGACGCTCAAAACGAACAGTCCCTGGCTAATTCTGGGGCCCTCTTGGGCTCTCCCAGGTTCCTCTCGGAGCTCCCTGGGGGCCACTCTGGAGCCCCAGGAGGCCCTTTCGCCTTTCGGATCTCTCGGGCCCGCCTCCATCTCTCTCCTCGCCGTCCTCTCTCTTGTAGCCAAATGGCCCCACGATGGCCCCAATATAGTTCAAGCTGGCCTGAGATGGCCCCGATATGGCTCCTCGGGGGAAGATGGGCCCTCTTGGACCATCCCCAGTGCTCTCGGAGGGCCCCAAGACGGCCCCAAGACGGCTCCAAGCGGCCACCTAGAGAGTCCGAAGAGGCTCTGAGAGTCCCCCCGTGGCGTATATAACTCGAGGCTCTTGTTATGCACCCCTTGGAGCCGTCTTGGGGCTCTCTTGAGACCCTTGCGGGCCCTCTCCAGCGCCCTTGGAGGGCCCCATGAGGGCCCCAAGACGGCTCCAGGCGGACCCGAAGAGTGTCCCAAGATGCCCCCCAGAAGCCCCGCGTGGCGTATATAACTTGAGGCTCTTGTTATGCACCCACCGGGGTGGCCTCTTGGAGCCCTCTCGGTGCTTTCCTGGACCCTCCCCAGGGCCCTCGGAGGGCCCCAAGAGGGCCCCAAGACGGCACCAGGCGGACCCAAAGAGTCCAAAGAGGGTCCCAAGATGCCCCCAAGAAGCCCCCCGTGGCGTATATAACTCGAGGTTCTTGTTATGCACCCACTGGGGTGGCCTCTTGGAGCCCTCTCGGTGCTTTCCTGGACCCTCCCCAGGGCCCTCGGAGGGCCCCAAGAGGGCCCCAAGACGGCTCCAGGTGCGAAATCAAAGATCAGAGATGGGGCCGGGGGCCCCCAGGGACCTCCAGGAGCAGAGGCCGTTCAAGGCCGACGTGTCCACGAAATCTGTCTCCAGCTTCTTGGTATAGAGGGCGCCTTTGTTTCGAACGATTTGCTCCACCTCGGGCCTTGCTCGCCTCTTGCGCAGTGGCGACCCACCCCGCGGGCCATCTCGGGCCCCGAGGCCCTCGGAAACGAGACCGCGGCGCGAAATCAAGATCCTCTGCAACGCCTGCTTGGAGCCTTTTGGGGGGCACTAAGTGGGCCCTGGGAGGTGTCACTTTCACGGGCGTTGAAAGTGACGCCTCGCAGGGCCCGTTGGCCCTCTTGTAGCCCTCCTGGGCCACTCTTGGAGCCCTCTTGGCGCCACCTGGCCCTCTTGGGGCCTGCTTGGGGCCTTCCTTGGGCCCTGGGGTGAGCCCTGGGAAATGTCGTTTTCACGGGCGTTGAAAGTGACACCTCGAAAGGCCCTCCAGGGTCCCTCTTGGCGCCCCCTTGCGGCTGTCTCGGGGCCTTCTGGGAGCTTTCCTGGGGCACGCCAATCGCAAACATTGTTTTGCTGCATGTGGGCCCCAGGAGCACCCTGTGGCGGTATTGGCCTTTCCTGGGGTCCTGCTGGAATCTTTTCTCGGCTCTCAAGCGGCTCCGAAGAGCTCCACAAAGGGCATTCAAAGCTACCGGGGGGGCTCTGACAGACAGCCGCGCACACCTATCGTAAACGCTGCTTTGCGATTGGCGTGCGCGGCGGGCATCCCGCGACCGTCGCGGGGCCGTCTTGGGCCGTTCTGAGGTCCCCTTATTAGGCCCTCTTGGATCCCTCCGGAGGCCTTTCAGGGCCAGCTTGCGGCAATCTCCAGGGGCTGTATTGGGCCCCAGAAGCGCATTTAAAAACCCGCTGGGGGGGGGCTTGACGGGCCCCCGCGCGGTGTGCCCAGATGGCCGAGGGCATCCCGTGACCGTCGTGGAGCCGTCTTGGGCCGTTCTGAGGTCCCTTTATTAGGCCCTCTTGGATCCCTCCGGAGGCCCTCTAGAGCCAGCTTGTGGCAATATTTTATTCGCCCTGGGCTCTTCAGGGGCCCCCTTGGGCTCTACAGGGGCCCTTATTGGGCCCTCTTGTCGCGAGGGGGGGGAGGGTGGAGGGGTGTGCTCAGGGCGCGCGGGGAGGGGGGGGCCGGGGGAGAGGGGGTAATTCGGGCGCGCGGCGAGGGGGGGGGGGGGGGGGGGGGGTACTTAGGGGCGCGCGGGGAGGGGAGGGGGGGGGTTAGGGCGCGCGGGGAGGGGAGGGGGGGGGGGTACTTAGGGCGCGTGGGGAGGGCAACTATTGTGTCAATGCTATATGAAGTGTGTCAACAGGTGTCAGACGTGTTGATAAAAAACTCCGGGGGGCTGAAATTGAGTCAACTTTGTGTCAACTTTGTGTCAATTTTGTGTCAATGTGTCAACTTTGTATCAACTTTGTGTCAACTTTGTGTCAACTTTGTGTCAACGTTTTGTAAAACAAACTCCGGGCAGTCCTTGAACATCCAGAGTGCGCGTCGGAAAACCCCGGCTAGAGATGTCAAGCCGCCTCTGGACTCTGGACTGCGACCAGAGCGGCGTTGGACTGACGACCTACTTGCTTGTCTTCGCAGACTACAGTTACAAGTGCAAGGCCCTTTGGTGCCCACTCAGATTCAATGGATCGGGAGCCTCGTTGGGTTCTCTGGAATCTGGAAGTACGGATTGGGCTTCACGAAGAATTCAGGGATGAAGGTCAGAGCGGTCGATAGAAAACCTTGGCGTGAAGCATAAAACACAATTGAGTACGTGCCGAGAGCTTAGGCTTAAGGCATACATTTGGATCGGGGCTCAATCTAGGACCTCTAGGGACTCTAGGCTCTAGGACCTACAAGACTCTAGACTCTAGGACATTTGGACTCCCGTAAACAAGGAAAACAATCGGATCCTGCAACAATGAGGCTGTCAAAGATGTACCATGTGGAAGCATGGCATCTTGCCATTTCAAAGGCGGCTGCCTCGCCCTCATGAGCTGGGCACCTCGAACGAACCCCATCGCCTGCTTGAGGTCCTGCTTGGAATGGTACTGCTTGTTCAAACCGACGATGAAGAGCCTGGGCTGCCGGGCAATGCATGACGCTTTACGGGTTATGGATTATGGTTATGGGCCCATTGGCAATGGTTGCCATTGCCGAGCCAATCATAACCCAGAAAGCACCGGCATCCCCCCTCGCCATTGGAGCTTCCAATTAGGCCCTAATTGGAAGCTCCAATGGCGAGGGGGACGCCCGTCGGAGGTTGGAAGAGCTTCATTTCAGAAGTGAGCCTGTTGCGACTGCACTCTGACCAGCAGTCGAGGGACATCTTGAACGCCTTGACCCAGTAATCCTGAAAGCAATCGGCGCTAAGTAGGTCTTCCAAAGGGGTCGTGCCTCTGCCGGCAACCTTCCTGCCGAATCCATCCACGTTTTCGAAAATGAAGGCAATCGGCGAAAATATCTTAATGGCTCTAGTCATCTCCTCGGGCATCCCAAACTTCTCATGAGATTCCACGCCTCCCTCGACATACCGCCACTCTCGAACTTGCGAAAATTGCTGGCATGGAAAGCCAGCGATAAGAAGGTCGGGGGGGCCCTTCTGCTGCGCGATCTGCTTGACCCCGCACACGTCGGCGTATTGCTTGTGATAATGACACGTGGGTCCTGGGTGCACAGCGTCGTTGCCCATGTAGTCCAAGAGCTCGCTCACGTCCCTGAAGAAGTGGGTGTCCTCCCTGGGGGTGGGCCCTGCCACCTGCCGCTTGTGGAAGAGCAACGAACTCTCCTTCGTGTCGCAGCTCATGAGGCAATGGTGCGAGATGCCCAATTTATGGCAGCAGTAATTCTCTGTCCCCATCCCGGAGCACAACGAAACAATTGTCACATCACGTTGTTGGGGCCCTCTCTTGGCAATCTGCTCCCGGGTGGACAGCTTCACGAATTTCCACCACTCCACTTGCCGAGGGCCCTCTGGAATGTCCTCAGGGTTCCATGCAACGCTAAGGTCGACGTCGTATACCACTGACGACGCGCTCTCGGGGGTAGCAGCTGATTCATTTCCAGAATCTGGGAACTCTTCATCACTGACTACGTCCTGCACCTCTTTCCAAGCGTTCCAAGCTGAGGGGCTGCCCTTTCTCGCCGGCGACTCGGCTCCAGCTGTGGCTCCAGCTGACATGGCGGCCCAGTAAGTCTGGAAAGCGAGAAGAAATATGGAAATGACTGGAATGATTATTAACTGATTCATCGTTTGGAGGACAGCGCTGCGCTGTCATCTGAGAATGGAAATTCCAATGGCATGCGTACTCCTTTATCAACGTCACCGCATTGTTTGTATTTAGTGATTTGTACTGCACTTTGATATGTTGCCTGGGGCCTGGGTATTCTGGACCTGGCGAGGCGCCCTTTAGAACATTAGAAAATATAGGGGCCCCTGTAGACAAGCTGCGTTTTGGGGGGGGGATAACCTTGATCCTAAATCGACCCACGAGAAATACATCCAAGAAAATTCTAGATTCTAGGCCGTGCGCCCAACAGTGCTAACAAGTGGCAATATCTTCCTGCTCACGGGGGTGTACGAGAGTGGCTGCGCACTGCTTCTCCTCTGCATTACTGGTTCGGTCTTGAACCCAGAATCTAAAATTCTAAATACGTTGGCCTTGATGTTGTTTGTCTGTTTTCTGCTTACGCAGGGGCACAAGCTCGTTTACTTGATTCAACGCTTCTGCGCATGAGACCTACCTACCTAATACGCAGATCTAGAAATTATCAGCCTATAGGGCCTAGCTGCTAGGCCCTAGCAGCACATGGGACATAGGACCTAGCACCTCTCCGGCTCCACGTGTCAACGCGATTCGAGAACCCCAATGATTTGCCTCAATGGACTCAATGGTCGCAGACCAAGTGTTGCCATGAGTCAACGAGGCAAGGGCTGGGGCATCAAACTGCACGAATTTATGTGTATGTTGCGAGTAATGCCCGTGGCCGACTCATGATATCAAAATCACAAGGGGGGGTGCTTTTCCAAGCCTTACATCCTGATCACGTCGGGCTCTGGCCAACCTGGGTCAGGCCGAGGAACTGCGGGATCCCCTTCCTCGCGGCTGAGAAGGACTCGAATTGCAGGGTCAGTAGGCGCTTGAACGAATAACTGCTGGCGGGCAGCCTGTCTGTCTGCAAAGGCAGCAATGGGAAGATACCTGTGCAGCTCAGCCGTCGTCGCGGTTCCCTCTCGCAACCGCACGATCAGCTGGCCCACTGGGCGGCCAGATCCTGCGCGAAGCGCGTTGAAATTACACGTCCTCGTGCGCCTGCACCGGGCGTGGTGCCCTGGTGTCGTGCACCTAGCATACAAGGAGTTGCTCGCAGGATCGTAAGCGACCCACCCGCCTTCAAAAAGAAAATGCTGCTGGGCAACCCCGGCACCACCGTGGCCGCCCCCGCCCCCGCCCCCGCCAGCGGCCCCCTCGGCGAGGGGAATTGGCGGCGGAGGCGGCGGTGGAATTGGCGGCGGAGGCGGCGGTGGAACTGGCGGCGGCGGAGGCGGCGGTGGAACAGCATCGCTGCCCTCGTCGCCGCCCGCGCCGCTCTCGCCGCCCGACAGGGGGTCGTCGCCAGATCCGAAGATACTGTCAAGATCAAAATCAAGGTCCACCGCTCCCCTGTGAGAGCCTTCGGCCAGCGCGTCAGCTCTGTTGGGCTTGCGGCTTGCGGCTCACACCGTAGTAGGATATAGGAGTGAAAGCGCCAGGGCTAGTCCCGGCTCGGCACGGGGCTCTAAGCTTTAGAAACTTTAGAATTTAGAGTAGAAGCCTAAGTGGTAAACTTGCGTTAGCGGCTAAGCAGGCAATCAGGCAATACTGCGGTAGCCTAGGGCCCAGGGCCTAAGCTTCGGGCCTCGACCCCGCCCTCTGCCCTCACTTAACAGCCTGACAGACCTACACGCACTACAACCCTACTGGCCATACTAGGCCCTAGGTCCTAGGCCCTAGGCCCTAGGCCCTAGGCCGGACCTGGGCCCCATGGATGTTTTCTCAAACTGTCTGCATCGGGCATTGTCTTATGATTCGCCCTTTCTATCGGATGTTATATTTTGCAGCCGAACTTTGCAATTCGGGACTTATGCTTTGTGGTGCGAAGGCTGCGCCAGCCCCTCCGCGCTGGCCGCGACGTCGGGGGCATGGCGCACCCGCCTGGGCGCGTCGGCGCAACTGCGGCCCCAGTTCAAGAAGCTGTCGACATCGCGTCAGCTGCTACGCTGCTGCGCCACAATCCGAACAGGCCTCAATCAAACAATTTAGCGATCCCACCCCGATTGCAAGCCTTGGCGGGCGAAGGAAACCCCTGGCGACACGAGAAACCTCGCCAGATTCAAGATAGTACCAATGACTAAATTACAGACCCTTCCCGGGAACCCTTGCCCTCCTGAGCTCTGACTCTGACGGAGGGGCGAGCAGCCGGTGGATCTGAAAAGAGAGAATCCATGTCCTCATCACCTGAATTGCGTTGCTCTTCGTTATCATGTCCAAAAGCACCTTCTGATGAACCTGCCCCGGCCTCCCCACCTGGACCTGGAAGCACCTCATCTCCGTCCAGGAAGGCGGACAGGAGATCATCGCAATGCAACTGATCATCGTCTCCCAGCAGAGGGTCGCCATTGGCCTCGTCGCCGCCGCGGGCGCCGCCCGCCCCGTCGCCGCCGTCGCCGCCACCTGTGCGTCGCGCGGTCTTGGGCTCACAAGTGCCCCTGTAGGGCCTAGGGCCAAGGTGGCCCAAGAAGAATCCAAAGGGTTGCGGGGTTCCCGCAGGCCTCCGAGAGGGACCCGCGATGGCCCAGGACTGCCCCTGGACGGAGGTGACTGGTGCGGGGGCGGCCAGGGCAACCAAGGACTGCCCGAACACGCTTTTTCAGGCGACCCCAAAATTGCCCAGAAGGGCACCGATAGTGGCCAAGATGGCCCCGCAACCCTTGGAGAGCCCAGGGGCGCCAGAAAATATCAAACGTTGCCCCATGAGGCCTCTGCAGAGCCCATGGGGGATCTCAACTTAGCCCCATGACGCCCAAGGCTAGGGCTAGCGGCTAGGGCTAAGGAGTGCTCCAAGAGTGCTGAGTATAGCCTAGGGCCCAGGGCCTAGGCTATAGTTTCTAACGCAGTGCAACGCAGCATGGAAAATGCATCTCTATCGTAATTTCTGGAGCACCCCGCGCAACCTGCGCCATCATCCACGACGTCGGGTACTCCGGCCCAACCTCGAGGAGGTCGACGGCCGCGCCCGCGGCCTGCTCCACCGCGTCCAGGGCGCATGTCTGTGTCGGGGTTCCAGAAGGGGACGACGTCGAAGCCCTCCGCCTCCACTTCCAGCTCGCGTGGAGTAATGTCATCCAGCTCCAATTCTGTTGGGGCCAGTCTGAAGAATTCGGCGCTCCAGGGCTGGGTCAAGTCCATGCGACGACCAGCGGCGCCGCCAAGATTTCGGAGGCCAAGATTGAAACTGTTCCGGACAAGAGGCCCTGATACGTCAATGATTGGTTGCAAGGTGAACCTGGGCGGGAGAATCTCATCGTCCTCATGCCCTCCCATGACCCAAGATGTGGGGATACTCTTGTGGTGCACGTGGGCCGTGTGTAACCACACTCGTTGAAGATTGCCGGTAGAATCTCTCGCGCGCAGACAGATCACTTGGAAGCCCATGCCGACGACCTCCGCAACGTCCTTGGCACAGTACGGGCTCCTCGAGAATAAACAAGCGCATAACCTCTCAGAAAACTTCAGGGCCCTGAACCCGGGCGACGCGGGCTGGTCTCTGCCTGGTGCGCAGACGCAATTCCCTAACAAGGCGCACTTTGACAAGTTGGCTGATGCTGGAACTTTACCTATGGGGTCGACTTTGTCGTGCTCGATCAGATCGTGCAGCTTCTCCCAGAAACTAGATATCTCTTGGCGATCGTGCTCCATGGTGCCCCACTTCTGGTCTTCCCGACCGTCGAGAGCAGCCACGCACATGGCAGCCTTGATGGCAGTTTGACAGCTACTCTCCTGTTCCTGCAACTTGATGCCACGAACCACGCCGCCTGGTCCTGATAAGTCCAACCAGCCCTCTGGGCTGAGGCTGAGGTGGTCTACTAGCGTCTAGCGGCGCGTCTAGCGGCTAGCGCGCTTCCTCTTGGAAACCCTCTTCTTCCTCCCCGGGAGAGCGGGCCGATTGTAGAAACCTTGCGGTGACGGGCAGAACTTGGGCGTCGACCGCTGGCCAGCTGCCGACGGCGCCAGCGCTGCCTGGAAGCTGCCGAGCCTCCAAGGAAGGCATCTCCAGCCAAAGTGGCAACCGAGGAGGAGGAAAGGGGAGGAGGGGAGGAGGAGGAGGAATGATGAGGCTTGCGAGGGCTGGCCTCTTGGAGCATTGGTTGTTGCCTTCTTCGGAAATTTTGGGAGCTCTCGGGGCTCTATCGGGATCCTCTCGGGGGCCCTTTGGGAAGTTATTTGGGGGCCTCTCGGGGCGATCTTGGAAGCTATCGGTCAAGGGGCCCACCCCCACCCACCCCCACCGCCATATCAGGCCCTAGCAGGGCCGCCCCTTATGGAGCCCGAAAAATGGCCTCGTAGGGCCCTGTTGATGTTCTCTTAGCGTCTTAGCGGCTACGGTTGGCGGCCCCCGCCGACGCAGTCTTGGCGCTGCTGCCGCTGTTGATGGCCGCAAGACGCAAGAACGCAATAATGTTGATGGTGCTAAACGCTAAACAGCGCGATCTTTCTCCTCGATCGACTCTGGATGGGCTGGCGGGGGTACTCGGATGCGCGAAGCGTCGAGTATTCTGGAAGCTGTCACTTACGATCCCAGCATTCATGACGGCACCATTATCCTTGAATGTGTTATTGTACCTTGGGACCCGTCCCCTCCCCCTCCCCCCTCACTCCTCCCTCCCCTTTCCCTTCCCCCTTTATCCCCCTCCTCCTCCTCTGGAGACCCCTCCTCCTCCTCTGGACTCTGGAGGGTCGGAGAAGCAGGAGGGGGACATGACGGGGCATAGGAAAAATTGACTGGCTTGGGGACCCGAGGGAATCATGCCTTTAGATAGCACCCGGCGGCACTCCATATCGCTAGCCGCTCGCATTTCACGGTCCTGGCGGCCCACGGCGTGCTTGAGCGCAGCGACCCGGCGTTTTACTTCGTGGAGAGCCCCCTCTGTATATTGGTCTGGAAGGGCCACCGCGTCAGCCGCAGTCCGACCTAGATGATAATAATGCGACCGTCGACGGGGTCGATCGGTCGGATTCGGACCTACGCGCGCCGATGGCCGCGACCTCTGAGCCGAAGGACCCGCTCCAGGGGACTGGGGACTGGGGGCCTGGCGCGTCAGGAGGGGCCCGCGGCGTCATTAGCCATTAACCGCTAGCCCCCTGAGGCCTCCGTGACCCCCCTGGGGCCCTAGGCGGCGGTGAAGGGGCGGGCGGAGGCACGGGACGGGCTGGGCAGGTCGGCGATTGGAAAGCAGTGAGCTGGCCCCGCCACGGAGGAAGTAGGCACCGCAATTATCGGGAACATCGGTGGAGCGATCCTGAGCGGAGGGGCGAATGCACTGCATCTCCCTCGTCGTCGTCATCCTCCTCCTCCTCGTCCTCCCCCCCCTCCTGGCCCCCTCGCCCCTCCCCCCTGTTCTATGCGCTGTGGCGCGTATGGGGCTCCACGCACTCACAACCGAATATCGTATTGCAAGGTGCGAGCGGCCGAACCTCGGGGCCGTCGTCGATTTTCGAAACCCGAAAGAGCCCTGGCTCAACGCCACCGCCCGACTGGAGCATTCACTTGGGGCCCTAACGTGACCCTACAAGCGAACCCTCAGAAACTACACTACAAGGGGTAGCGGGTAGCGGAGCGGTCTACACTGGAGATCCGGCAGCTGAGGCCAGCGCTGAACTCGTCAGCAATGGCAGCTGGTCCGTCGTGCAAATCGCCAAGAGCTTGGAATGCGGCTGTGACACCTGCGGCATCCCGCGGGGCCTGCCCTCTGGTCGCCGAATGCGTGCTCCAGGGCGGTAGTCCTCGCTCCCTCCGGGACTGGGCCACTGCGGCCCGCCTCTCATAATGTTGTCTCTGTTGCGGCGTGAGGCCGCGATACTCTGTCAGGGCCTGCGAAGCGATCAAGCAGAAATCTTCCTTCTTCTTGAAACTGAGCCCCTCAGCTCTGGCTGCCGCCCAGCGGTCGTGGCAGAATGCGTTCCATGAGTGGTACTTGCGGCGGCACCTGGCTGGGGCCTTACCCTCGACGTCCTGGTGCGCCGCGGCGGTGCCAATACCTCCCTCACGCAGCCGCGTACAAGTCGCAATGAAATTCGCAGAAAGTGCCTGCAGATCGGCAGCGCAGGTTTGCAAAGACAGAAGCTTGGTGAACCGCCTGACCATGGACCATCGAGATTCGATCCGCCCTATGCAGAGCTCTTGCAATATTGCCATTAATCTGAGTTCTGCCCGAGCCTCAGGTGACCCCAACGATGATGAGTATTGTTTCAGGTATGCGTGAGAGACTGGGTCTAAAACACACGGTCGTTCCAAGAATGAGTCGCGCATGGCCCTCATATCATCACCCGGTTGCGCATCCAAGAGGCGGTGCAGCCTGAAGGGGAAGCGTTCCTCTGGCCAAATAAGAAGATCGTTCAGACCGGCAACTGCGCGGGACAAAACTCTGAAGGCATAGCAGCGCAACTCCGACGTCCGATATCTCATCGGCACGCAATTCCAAGGGGACTTCCCGTCCACATGCGCAACGATGAGCTGCTTGAAATGATCCAATGCTGGCTGTGTGTAGTAATGATCCAATCTGAGTTTTACTCGAAAGTCGCGGTGGCCAGTTCGGGCCTCGTTGAGTCGTTGGGCCTTTGTCCATTTGTGGGAAGACGTTTTGAACATGCGCTCCAAACACACTTGGCGACCAGAAGCCACTACCTTCAATGCTGCAATGTGGGCGATGTTGTCTGAGTTCCTCACGAAATTCATACCTTTCTGGCACCGCCCCCACGATATTTGTTTCCAATCATCGCCTGGAACTCCAGCAGCGAGAAGAGCTTCGGCAGACAATCCACCGACAGCTGAATCAGAGTTGGCGATCGCAAGCAAGGCGGCCCGTGGTGGCTGGTTAAGCTCTGGATACCTCTCCAAAGCCATGCGCTGGTAAGTTGCGCTGAAAAGGCCATGCGAGCACTCCAGGAAACACACCGCTGCAAACACCTCTTCAGATCCTGTCCACTTTGCTCGAGAGAAATGTTTCAGCGGCGTGGCGAGCCGAGGAACCAAAAAACATTTAATCTGCTCCAGCGTGTGCTCCCGGTTGCGGCAACATCCGCGACAATGATGGTGCACCTTGTCTGTAATGGAGATGTCCCCATTAAGGAGTGTGTTGTAAACAAGAGTATGCCATTGAATGGAAACTTTGGACAGTTGCCCCTGCCTGGAGGGGCCGAACTCGTCCAGCACGGCGTCGCGGTGCTGAGCCACAACGCCCTCCGGAGGAGGGCTGTAATAAATCTCGAGCCGTTCTGCGATTACGTCGTAAAGCAACTCGCGAAACCGGTTCCTCGTTGCAACCTGCAGGTGGACCTCCTCATTTTCCTCCTCCTCCTCTTCCCCCTTTCCATCCTCCTCGCCACCCTCTCCTTCTACTCCCCCTCCCCCTGGGCCATGGGCCCAAGAGCCTGGGGCCCTAGCCCAGAGCACGCGTAACAAACATGTCCAAGAACACCCCCGTGCCCTAGGCCCCAGGCCCCAGCGCCCCCAGTTGCCCAGGTCCCCAGACACTCGGATATTAACCCGGGGACCCGACCTGACTCAAGGACAGCATGGCGTTCAGGATGCCAGTGACTTCGGTTTTGGCCAAATCATTTGTACGCGTGGCTGTCGTCATGAGCTTGTGCAATTGACATGGTATGCGACTTGCAGCGGTAAGGGGCCCGCACGACGTCACAACAGCATCTGTTGAATCTGTTACTTTAGAATGATTGTGCACGAAATCCCGGTGGAATCTGTCATTTGATTTCGCGTCGTCAGTCGTGTGGAGTCTGACAATCCTGGGGGAAGACCCTCCCCTCAAAATGTCTGGGCGGTGCACCTGGGCCTCAATAGATTTCTTGATGCACTCTGCAGTGGTGCGATCACAGTGCTGCAGCCACGTCGCAAATGAAAAATAGAAGCACAATATCTTGTCGCTGTTGACGTGCCGAACGAGCAGCGCGGAAGACCACTCCGACTGCATGAGTTTGGCGAGGCCGATGCATGACGCCTTTGATTCGAGATTATTGTCCCTGGCTCGCACCCAGCCGGAGGAGGAGGGATCGGGGGAATAGGAAGGAGGGCGGGAGGGATTGGGACGGGAGGGAGCAGAGGGAAGGGGGATACTACGATCGGGAAGAAGGGGGAGAAGGGGACAAGGGGTCGGGGTTGGGGGGGGAGGAAGGGGGGCGGGCGGGGGCGATGGGGAGGGGGGGCTATGAGTGGCGCGCGGGGGATGGATAGATGCAGGAAATCTAAGGCTCGAGGCTTACGGGGTCAGATTGGGAAGGGGGAGGGGTGGGGCGATGGGGGTCGACAGCGGGGCGCGGGATGGCAGGCCGAAAGGGAGGGGAGGCAGGGGGGGGGGTTGAGGAGAGGGCGAGGGGGGAGTAGAGAGGAGGAAACGAAGGAGAGGAAGTGTAGATGGGGAGGAAATGATTGCGGGGGGGGGGTGTGGTGTGGGGGTGGGGGGGGGGGGGGGGGCGGCGGGTGCGAGTTTGGAATCCATGAGTGAAGGTCTAATGTATAATGTCAAATGATAGAGTCTAATGCCATAAGACCTTCACCCTCATTGGAGACTCGTCGAACATAACGTGCTCAATGTAGACGATGGGCTTGAGTACTCTAGAATCTATCAGTTGGTGGATAACTCTGAGAGCCGCCTCGTGGGCCACTCTCTGAGCAACAATGATGCCAGCAGCTGCGCGTTCCCTGGCCTTCCCAAGCGTGTGTCTGGTGCAATCAAGGTTGAAAGCGATGCCGGAATTGCAGGCCTCAGGCCCCCGCCGCCCTGGTCGAAACATATACCTGACAATGTTGGCAGAAGCCTTGTTGAGAATCCGCCGCCGTGCCCCCTGGCGCGCTGAGGCGCGGAAACATGCCAGGTGCTGTCTGGCAGGGTACTTGTGATTCTAAGGCTCTAAGGCTCTAAGGTCTACCCGCCCACCCTCTCGTCGCGCCTTGGGGCGTGCGCGCCCGCTCCTCCCGAGGGTAGCGCACCCCCAGGGCCCCCCCCCAACCTTCCAAGATGGCCTGGGAAGGGCATCGGGGCCGCCAATATGACCTAACATGCGTCCAACACGACCCAAGATGACTCCACGAGGGCCCAAGATGGCCCCGCGATGGCCCAGAACGGCTTCAGGATGGCTCAAAGAGACACCCCAAAAGGCCCCAGACCCCAGACGGCTCAAGAGAGGGTCACCAGAGGAGCCTCCGAAGGGCCCCAGGTGGGAGGCCCAGCAAGTGTTCTTTGAGAGGGGCCCCCAAAAAAGTCCCAAACAAGCCCAAGATGGCCCGCGAGAGTCCCGAGAGGACCCCTAAGCCCTAGCCGCTAGCCCTGAGCCCTGGGGCCCTAGCCGCGCCCCAAGAAGGCCCCAACGCCCCATTGGCCCAAGACGGCTCAAGATGGCCCCGCGGTGACCACCAGCAATTTTTGTTTGAGAGGTCCCCCTTCAAAAAAAAACAGATTTCCCAGGAAGGGCCCGAAAGGGGCCACGAGGGCCCCGAGAGGGCTTAAGATTGCCCCAAGAGACCCTCTGGAGGGCCACGAAGGCTCCCAGGGAATTCCAGGACGGCCCAAGCAAGAAGGTCCCAAGGCGGCCAAGAGGGCCCAATGCAGCCCCAGCCCACGGGGCCCAGAGATTGCCCGCGGGAGACGCGGATTCCACACAGTCCTTTCAGCTTCATGACGTAGCAAACCTACCTAGCAGCACCCAGCGGACCTAGAAAAGTAAAACGAAGAGCGGCTACAGGTGACAGATTTTCCCTTCCTCCTCCTCATCGTCGTCGTCGCCATCGCCATCATCATCAACACCGCCGCCATCATCATCGCCATCATCATTCCACCATTCGCCACCCAAAGTGCTGGGCTGGCACGATGGCGGGGCTTGCCGTCGTAGGCAACTGGATACCTTTCCCCACCAACTCATTGAAATGCGAGTACGGATCTGGCAACGTCGCGGCGCTCTGGAGCATGTGTTTGCCAATGTTGAACAACTCGGACAGAGGATGGGCGACGCAAGACATGCGAACCTCAAGGTCAGCATCGAAACGGACAAGTTCATTGACATTACTACTGCTGCTGCTGCTCGGGGCCAGGGCCAGGGCCGACGCACCACCTCTCGGAACCGCTGCTGCGAATCGTCCACCAGCAGCTCTCGGAGGAAGGGCCCGCGCTCCACGTTCGCCGGCGGCCTGCCCCTCCCTCATCGCATCCCTGAGGCATTTGGGAGTGCTCCTGCTGCCAGGCGGCCGCCCTCGCGGCCTCTTGGCGGGGCGCTCCTCGGCTGCGAGGCCCAGGCTGGCTGGGTGGCTGGCCAACGCCACCAGCTGCTCCAGCTGGCCAGGGCCTGGACCACCGCTTGGCGGAGGAGGAGGCTCGAATGGCTGGGCAGGGCCACCAGCTGCGGCGCCTTCAGCGTCACTGCCGCTGGCGCTGACTTCGTCGACCACGAGCCCCCATGGCATTCGCGGGTGTGAGTCAGCTGCTCTCTGGGGCCCCTGAGGCCCGAGTCCGCGGCCAGAGCCGCGAAGTCAGCGGTCGGAGGGAGAAGGGGATATATAGATGGGAGGGAAGGACTTCCGCCGACCTTCGCCATCTTCCATAGGCGGGCCCGCATCGGTGAGAGGAGCGGTTTGTTGACGTCTCGCTTTTACTTCCGCCGCCTTCCGCCGCCCGCCCGCCACCTGCAGCCTGCCACCCCCCCCTGCCCTCCAACCTCCAGCCCCCGCCCTTATTATTTTTAAACTCCCCCCTCCCACCCTCTATAATCTCCACCCCGCCCCATCCCCCCTCTCCCCCTCCCGCTCCCCCTCTCCCCTCCCATTTCCCCTTCCCTCCCCTTCCCCTCACCTCCTCCCATTTTCCCCGCTCAGGAGGTTTAGGATGGCGGTCGGGAGGTCGAGGAGGACGATGAAGGGGATAAGTTATCGGACAACTGCGTCGCTGAGGACGCAAAATTTGCGGTTTCGCAGCCTCGCGCCGCTGTCGACGACGCCGACGCAAACCAGCAATCCCTGTTTTGACACCAGCCCAAGGCATCGACACCTTATTCAACACCACCGAAAATCAGCGACACCTTCTCCGACGCCGCCCGAAACCAGCGACACATTGTTGGACGCCGCCTAACAACATCGACACCTTGTCCGACACCACCTAAAATAAGCGACACCTGGTTCGACACCACCTAGAATCAAGGGCACATTATCCAATGCATCTCGCGAGAATCTCGCCCAGACGCCCATGAATTTGACACATTGGTTCAACGTAAAGTTGATGCACATTCAACACTTACGGTAACATATTTATTCATGATGGCAAGGAGGCATCACCACCTCAAGGCTAGTTGGTCGACCCGACCAGAAGGGACAATGTGACAACTTTTGGTCGGCTTTGCTAAGATTTGAAAGATATTCCCGGAGAGCTCTCTGAGAACTATAGGGTTTTAGATTAGAAGCCGGACGGTGGTGGGGCCGGCCAGCCGCTCCTCCACGGCGCTCCAGAATCCCCGCAGGGGCTTGTTTGAACCGGCAACTGGTCCGGGAGCACTTCCGGCACGCGTCCGCGCGTGCCTGCACGCGTGCAGGCACGCGTGGAAGCGTGCCTGGCAGCGCTTCAGAAGCGCTTTAGGAGAGCTTCCCAGAGCTCGTCAGGAAAGCATTCCGGTGTGAGTACCTCTTTGCTCTCCGGGTTTTGGACGCTACCAAGTTTAACAATTCATTTTAAGAAACTAGATGTTTACGTGCAGCATTAGTCTTTAAACTTTACTCTGAGACAGAATCAGCTCTCTCGAGAGAATTTTACTCTCGGAATATTTGGAGGAACCGACATCAGGTCGACACCGAAAAATGCAAATTTGACGTTGCTCTAGAAATGCTCCGAGAAGCTGTCTGCTTCGATTCTGAGCACTCTTACGCGTGCAAGGAGCTCTACGAGGTTCCCGGCGGTGACCAGGTTGACGGTTCACCGCCGGCGCCAGTTCAACAATAATAAAGAAACAACGAACTTCCGTCGATATTTTTTGCGAACTAGCCCCCCAGCGCGCCAGAATGACTCTTCCAGCTTCGCTGCTAACGCTCGTAGGGAAGCTCTACGAATCATTATGCAAAACTTCCGTCGAGATGTTTTTCGCCAACTAGCCCCCCAGCGCGCCGGAATTACTCTCTAGCTTCGCCGCTAACGCTCTTAGAGAAGCTCTACGAGTCACTAGCCCCCCAGTGCCGCGTCTACTCTTCTAGTTTCGCCGCTAACGCTCTTAAGAAAGCTGTGCGAATCACTTGTTGGCGTCCAAAACCCGGGTAGCGGAGGCAGCTGGGCGGCAGCGGCGGCGGGCGGCGGACGCTGGCGGCAGCGGCGGGCGGCCGTGAGAACGCTCAAATCGAAGCTCTGGCCACGTCGCCATCTTACCTCTGCGAGTTTCCCGGCATGGCCAGCCCGGCCGGGGACCTTCCTGAGGGGCCTTCTGGGAAGCTTCGCGAGGCCTCTGGGACACGTTCTACTGGAACGTATTGGAACGGGAGCTTCCGGGACCCGCTGCGGCTTTGGACATGTTCCTGCGGGGATTCTGGAGCGGCGGGCCTTGGTTGCTGGCTGGCACCACCAGCCTCCGGCATCTAGTCTAAAACCCTATAGCTCTGAAGTAGCCGAACCAAGGGGCTATCCGGGAATTGAAGAGAGCAGTGGAGCGCTGGGAGACATACGAAACGACGCTTCGGGGAGCTTGGAAAGGACGCTTCGGGGAGCTTGGAAACGACGCGCACCCTGGAGCTACGCGTATTGGGAACGCTAGGAAGCCACGATCCCAGACTCGCTGGAGGCTCAAGCAACCCCCTGCGGGGATGCTGGACCGCCCTGGAAGAACTGCTGGTGGGCACCACCACCGTCCGGTTTCTAATCTAAAAACACAATAGCTCTCAAGGAGCTATCCGGGAATTTAGCGATCTGCTCAGGCGCCCCGCGGTCGCACGCGCACCCGGGACTGGCTCTGGCGGTAAACCGTCAACCTGGTTACCGCCGGGAACCTCGTAGAGCTCCTCGCACGCTCGAGAGTGCCCGGGACAGAAGCAGAGAGCTTCTAGAAGCATTTCTCAAACAAATCGAAAAATGATGTTTTTCATGTCGACATAAAGTTGGTTGCTCCAAGTGTTCTGATCGTAAAAGTGCCCCTTGCGGAGCTCATATTAAGACGCAGAGGCCCTCAAAGTCTTTCAGAAGTGCTAGAAAAATGGTTTCTCAAAATGACTTGTTAAATATCCTTCAAATCTGAACACAACTGACCCAAAATTGTTACATCTTCTTTCCTGATCGGGTCGATCAACTAGCTCTACCCGGCGCCGGACTTCGTCTAGCTCATCGATTACCTGGGATCCGGCGGTAAACCGTCAACCAGGTTACCGCCGGAAGCCTCGTAGAGCTCCTTTCTCGCGCGGCGCTGCTCGGAACGCATGAAAGAAGCTTTCTCAAGGATGAGCTCAGAAAGTCGAACAATTGCGTTGTTCAGTTTTTCCCAAGTTTTGATATAAATATTGCAGCTACAGACCTGAGAATTGCAGTGGCAGACGCGGCATAACCCACTACAGGTGCGGAAAATCTGGTTTCTCAAAATGAATTGTCAAATATCTTTCAAATCTTACCAAAACCGACCCCAAATCACCACATTGTCCGCCCGGACCGGGTGGGCCAACTAGCTCCACCCTACGCCGGAATTCCTCTAGCTCATCGATGCCGAAGAGTTCTACGAGGTACGAAGAGCTCTACGAGGTATCTCGTCCCCCGGGCCGCGACCCGGGTCTTTGCCCTGGGGCAGCGCACGCGCCCAGGGTCTCCCCCGCCAGGCTGCGCGTCGCGTTAACCGCGCGCGCTTAAGCGTGCGCGGAAGCGACCAAAGCGCGCGTGTAAGCGTGCGCGGCAGCGCCCATACACGCGCTTGAAACGCTCTGGCGAACGCGTGAAGCGACGCCGTTACGCGTGCGTCAAGCGCTGCGAAGCGCGCTTGAAACGCTTCCAGCGACGCTTCGAAGCGTGCCTGAAGCGCTTCGAAGCGCGCTTGAAGCGCTTCCAGCGACGCTTCGAAGCGTGCCTGAAACGCTGCGAAGCGTGCTTGACGTGCTGCAAAGCGCTCCGGGCTCGGGTGCACTTAGGAAGCTCAGCGCGTCCTGGCCGGGTGAACCTCGGAAACCCAGGCTCACCTGCCTGGGTGAAACGGGGAACCCAGGCCTGCGGTGGTGAGCTGACCTAGGAACCCAGCCTCACGTTGCTGGGCTGACCCCATGGAACCAGACCTGGGTGTGTGCCCAGAGGAAGCCTGGCCCACGTGGTTGGGCGGACCTAGGGAACCAAGCCTACGTTGGTGGCCCTAGGAAACCCAGGGTTAGGTTGCCTGGCGAGGAGACGTGCTGCAAGCTGTAAGGGCGCGAAGGGTTTCAATACTTTGTGCGTAGCCCGCCCAGCTTTTAGCGCAAGAGGTTCGCTCTCGCCCCGCAGATCAAAAAGGTGTGTCTGTGAGGCACATGCGGGCAATGGCATTGGGGCCTTCGGTGGAGCTGTGGGGCCACGACGCGTGTGAACAGTGTGCCGAAATAGGTGTGCGTGACGCATGCGGGCGGTGGCACTTGGGCCTTCGGTGGAGCTCCCTGTGGGGCCACGAAACGTGTGAGGGGTGTGCTGACATGGGTGTGCGTGACGCATTCGGGCAGTGGCACTGGGGCCTTTGGTGCAACTCCTTGTGATGCCACGAACCGTGTGAGGGGTGTGCCGACATGGGTGTGCGGGGCGCATGCGGGCGGTGGCATTGTAGCCTTCGGTGGAGCTCCCTGTGGGGCCACGAAACGTGTGAGGGGTGTGCCGGAATGGGTGTGCGTGACGCATGCGGGCGGTGGCACTGGGGCCTTCGGTGGAACTTCCTGTGGGGCCACGAAACGTGTGAGGGGTGTGCCGACATGGGTGTGCGTGGCGCATGCGGGCGGTGGCAATGGGGCCTTCGGTGGAGCTCCCCGTGGGGCCACGAAACGTTTGAAGGGTGTGCCGACATGGGTGTGCGGGGCGCATGCGGGCGGAGGCAATGGGGCCTTTGGTGGACCTCCCTGGGGGGCCACGACACGTGTGAGGGGTGATGGTGGTGATGACGGCACTGATGATCACGATGGTGGTGATGAGGGCGATCGTGATGAACATAATGATCGTGATGACATTGGTGACGACGATGACGATAATGATAACGATGCTGATGTTGATGCTGATGATGATGCTGATGATGTTGGTGATGACGACGGGAAGAGGGAATATGGGGAGGAGGAGGAGGAGGAGTGAGTGACGCGGGGCGCTGCTTCTTCGAAATGAGGACGCAACACCACAGGCTGGTTTGGAAGTAATGTCGACATGACGTCGGTTCCTCCAAATGTTGTGCTAGTAATACTGTAGCTACAGACTTAGAACTAAAACAAAAACGCGCCTCAGACTTCACTACATAATCCGCCGGCCTCCTTGTGGGGCCACCAGGCTGTGGGGCGAAGATTTGCAGTTTCCTGTGCCAGTTGCAACTTCCAGTTTCCACTGTTACAGTTCTGCTTCTTGCTGCTTACTGTTCCTTGTGGACTTCTTGCTGCTTACTGTTCCTTGTTGATGGACCGCGCGAGAGGGGGCAGCCCAAAACGCGCATTTTTACCACGCCCTGAGCGTGTGCTCTGACTTGCTGGGGTGGGTAAAAATTGTCACCGGTCACGCAGATCGGCGGGGTCAGGTTCCAAAACGCAAGGGATTTGCCACGTTTCTGAAATTCGGTGGCATCCCTCACGCAGATCGGCGGGGTCAGGGTCCAAAAACATTGTGATTTGCCGCATTGTGAAATTTGCTGGCACCGCTCACGCATATCGGCGGGGTCAGGGTTCAATAACACAGGGGATTTGCCACATTTCTGACATTCGGTGGCACCCCTCGCGCAGATCGGCGGGGTCAGGGTGCAAATAACGAAAAGGATTTGCCACATGTCTGAAATTCGGCGGCACCGCTCACGCAGTTCGGCGGGGTCAGGGTCCAAAAACACAGGGGATTTGCCATATTTATAAAATTCGGTGGCACCTCTCACGCAGATCGGCAGGGTCAGGGTCCAAAAACATAAAGGATGTGCCACATTTCTGAAATTCGGCGGCACCCCTCATGCAGATCCGTGGGGTCAGGGTCAAACAAAACACAAGGGATTTGCCGCATTTTTGAAATTCGGTGGCACCCGTGACGCAGATCCGTAGGGTCAGGGTCGAAAAACAAACAGGTCCCGACACTGCTTCACGGCGGCGCCCAGACTTCATGATTTAGCTATTGCATCTCCCATTCTGAGACAGGGGGCCGGCGGTATGGGGCGAAGCCTTTACGGCTATAGGCAGACTAATTATCAAAACGAATTCCTATCATAAGGGCGTGGCCACCCCATGGGGTCTGCGGAAACAGCGACAGCGCACAGATTAAACCGAGAGACGAGGGATCATCAACCTTTTTTCATCAGGCAAGCGCCGTGGGACACACGGTGGTACTCTAAAAACTCGAGCCGGGGAAGTGGCCCCACTTCTGCGGCTAAGTGCAATCACCAAAAATTGCCACACACAATACATTTGCGGTGTGTGGGGGACGGCGGGTGGGAGCTTGAGCAGGAGCGGTTTCGGAGCAGAGGGAGAGAGCAGCAGCAGGAGCAGCGAACGAGACGGACGCGGCTCCACTGCTCTGAAACTCCCGAGGCCACTCGCACTTAGGAAAACGAGTCAGAGACAAATCATTCCTATCATAAGGGCGTGGCCACCCCATGGGGTCTGCGGAAACAGCGACAGCGCACAGATTAAACCGAGAGACGAGGGATCATCAACCTTTTTTCATCAGGCAAGCGCCGTGGGACACACGGTGGTACTCTAAAAACTCGAGCCGGGGAAGTGGAACCACTTCTGCGGCTAAGTGCAATCACCAAAAATTGCACACACACACACACACACAGTACATTTGCGTCCCATCCCCATCGTCAAATGCCCTTCGGGAGGGCGGGTGGGTTTAAATCATTATCACTGCACAGGTCCGAGGCTGGGGCGAAGAGACAAGACTAGGTGGCGCACACGCGCCTGAGGATGTCACGAACTGTCGAGTCAGTAAAACGGGCAGCTGACGAGATCTGCAGTTCGGTGAGCTTCGACCTCTGACGAAGGGCAGACCCGTGCTTTTCATATATACGAACACTCTCTCGGGCGCGCCAGCGCCCGCGCTGCTGGATGGCCTCGATCGGTCGGATACTGTTCAGAGCGTCGTGCGAGGGCCCTCCGTGGCGCAACTGGTGAGGAACTGACAGGAGATCACCAACTCCTGCTGAGTGGGCGGCCTCCTTCAAAGTCTTTTCAAACAGAGGAAGGGAAAGAGGGTGGAACAGAGTTGGCAGCTTCAAACGTCTGGCACGGGCTCGCAGCCTAGAGAGAATCTCGGGAACAATTCGGCGAACAGGCAGGTCAGTGCCGGCCTTCACCGTGCAGTCGAAATCTTTGTTCTTGGCTGGCTTGTCGTCGCCTAGCGGCGCTACGACGACGGTAATGTCAGAAGCCCGGCCTGACGTACGAGAGCCGAAGACGTGCTCCGGCTTGATTGCGAGCAGCTCGCCAGGCCGGAAGTACATGTCGAACCCGATCACGGAGGCCAGGCGCGCCAGCAGGTCGGACGTGGTCCCGTTGTCGAGCACAGCACAGGTCAGTTGGACGGCCTCGAACGGTGGCGGCTCTCGCGGCGTAGCCGGCAGTTTTGCCGCCCAGCCAGTCAGAGCATCTTTGGCCTTATGGAAACGAGGTCGGCTAGCAGACCATCCTCGAACTTTGCAGAGCCCATACAGCGCGTTTCGAGCCAAGTACTGGGGCTCACCTGCAAAGAACAAGTCTTCGAAGTACAAGTTGAGCGTCTCGTCTGCCAGCTCCGGCGTGGTCAGCAGCAGGCCCCGGCGATTGGCGTAGTCGGTCAGCTCGATCACGGCGGACGTGTAGCTGTCGACCGTGGCTGGCCGCAGCGAGGCCAGGCGGAGGTACTCTCCAGGGGCGGCCTGTCGCTGACTAGCAGCGACGTCTCCGCGCGCGGCAGCCTGCGCTCGGCGGCGCCGGGCGGCCACGGCCACTGGACGGGGGACAGGGTCACGTTGGCTCCGGCCTGCGCGCCTGGGCGTCAGCACGGCTGAGTCGGCGTCTGCCTCGACGTCTGCCCCGCGGGCGTCGACGCCAGGCGTTGCCCGCGGCTGCCAGTGCGACCGCGGCTGCGCCGGCGCTGGTGCAACCGCCACGTCAGCGGCTGCGCGGGCGCGGGTCGAGCGCGGTGGCCCACCCTGGCCTCCAGGGGAGCCGAAAGCGCTGCGGGCAGATCGGCGCCGTGACTCCGCGAGGCTCGGCGACCCCGGCCGCGCTTGCCAGCGCGTGAGCCCGAGCCTGGAGGTCATCCTGGGTCGAGCGCCCGAAAGCACTCTGAGGGGCGTCTGGGCCGGCCAACGAGACCAGCAGGCGGCACCAGCTGGGTAGGTAAGCACCGGCCAAAGTCGTACGCCACGTCCAACCTCGCGTCGGATGCCGGACCTTGCCCTGCAGCTCGACCCTGTGGCGGCAAGCGCAGCAGCAGCGCAGTGCAAGATGACCCAGCCCGGGAAGGCTCCCGGCGATCGCACCTGGCTTCTTGAAGGGCGCGCCGAACCTGCACGAGTCGAACAGCACCTTCGGCCAGGCAAGGCGCTGCAGCTCGCGCTGCAACGCGGGCCACTTCCAGACTCGGCTCGCAGGCGGGTTCTCGAAGGTGACGAAGATCCCGAGGGTCCGGCAGAGTCGCAAGACACGGACTGTGAACGCCACGAGCGTGCGGTCCGCCGGCGATGGATCGCGCGTGCCCCGACGGGCACCCACCTCGTACAAGGCAGGCCCAGGTGGACCCACCAGACTTCTCCCGATTTGAGCCAATGTTCAACGAGACGCTGGACTCGACGGCTCGTGAGGTCACAGTGGGGCCCATACTTGGAGTCCATCGGGGGCATGATCCGAAAACCTCGCTCATGCAACGTACCACTGAGATTTGCAGTACCCGCGAAGATCTCGAGGAAGGCTTTACGAGGGGGGCCCCGTCGAGGAACTTCAGGAGGCCGAGGGCGCTTAGCCAGTACCCGTTGAGGCTCTCCGTGTGGCCCAAGGTGTACAGGTGGGCCCTGTTGAAGAACTTCAGGAGGCCGAGGGCGCTCAGGAGGGTCCTGTTGAGGATCTTCGCGTGCCCCAAGATGTACACGTGGGCCCCGTAGAGGAACTCCAGGAGGCTCGAGTGCAACAGGGAGGCTTCGAACATGCTCAGGTCGATCTCGTCGGGGTCGCTCGTTGGGGCGTACTTTCGAGACTTCATCTTGATGCCTTTTACTCTGGTAAGAAGAGGAATGCGTGGTAGAGGACAGCTGAGGTGACGGAGGTGACGGAATGCAACGGTCTCTTTCGGTGTTTTCAGGCCCCAGCAACTCGGCCTGCTCTCGTCCGATCTCAAACTCGGTAGCCGCGGTCGGCGGGGCCTTGGCCCTGCCCGCGGCTGGCGGGACCACGGGAATTCGGCGGCTGCCGCTGGTGGGCGCCGACAGGGCGCCTCGTCCGCGGTAGCGTCCGGGGAGGAGCTCACCTCGGTCAGCCGCCCGGCTCCCGTGGTCCGCGACGTTGTAGATGCCTGGCACGTGCCTCGGGCGCCAGCGGATCTCGCACCCGAAGCAGACGGCCGCAACCCGGCGGCACTGCGCCAGGAGCTCAAAATTGGTGGCCCTGCCCTTCTCAAAGGCGAGGACCGACGACATGTTGTCGCACAGACTGAGGATCTCCTTCCCGTGGAAGTTGACGTCGCCTGCCGCTCTCCATAGCGGTGCGACGGCGGCGCGCGCCTCGAGGGCGTGAATACGGCCCGGCCGGCGCCGCGCGCCACGGCGGCGCTCCACCCAGCGGCCAGCGTCCAGCAGAGCGTCCGCCAACGGCTCGGGCGGGACCCCGATCTCCAACTCGACCCGGCGCCTCTTGGCCACGGCGTGCCGCAGCCGGGGCGGCAGCTCGACGGGCAGTGGCCCGGAGATGTCGCAAAAGCCGGCGGCCCGCCCTTCGTACTGCTCGTCGTCGGGCGCGACCTCGGGCTCGGTGGCGACGAACCGCTGGCGCTCGCGCCATCTGGTGGCCGCCAGTACCTCCCAGGGCTCCAGTCGGGCTTCGCAGACGGCGTAGCCTCGCAGCGAGCTGTCGGTCGTGAAGGCGACGTCGGACGGCACGCGGCACAGGTCCACTTCGCCGAGGAAGACGAGGCCTGCAGCAACTGCGAGCTCACCGAGAACATCTCCAGGCAAGCGCACGACAGGGGACAGGTCGCCGTCTCCGATGAACGTGTAGCAGGACCCCAGCACGCTGAGCCCGGGGCGCACGACGGAGAAGTAGTGCACCAGGTGGCCGACGATTCGCCGCAGCTGCCAGCGGGCGAGCCATGGCGTCCGAAGCACGTGGTGCAGAGCCAGGTAGAGCCTCCAGGCGCGCTTGGCGGTATGCCTGAGTCGGCCCTCGCGCCCGTCGAGCACCAGCCCCAAGATGACAAGGCCGGGCTGCGCGCGCTCGAGCTCGTGCCAGCGAAGCCCGCGACGATCCAGTTCAGCAGTGAGCTTGTCCAGCCGGTCGTTGAGCGCCGGCGCGCTGAGCGCGACAAGATTCCCGTTGTCGACGTACGGCGCCCTGACGACAGCCTGTCCGACGAGAGTCGGCGCACGGGCTTTGTCAAGGCACCAGCCGTCGCCTGGGAGGCCCGCCTCGTCCATCGCGTCGACGAGAACCTCGTGGCAGATCCAGAGCGCCCAGCTCCAGCCCATGGGCAACGCCGCGAAGCAGGGCCAGATGACGTCGTCGCCTGACACGGCCACGCGGCGCCCGAGCTTCTCGTCGTAGATCGAGTCGAGCCCGAGCTCGTCAGCGGTGACCTCCACGTCGAAGCACATCCAGCTGCCCCACGAGGGGTCGGCGAACTGGTAGAACCCGTCCATGAGGTCCACGGAGCCTGCGCAGAGCGACTCGTAGCAGCCGTCGAAATCCGCCAAGTCCTCGGGGCTCGCGCCGACGGCGTCGAGCAAGTTGATCGAGCCCAGCGCCTCACCGGATGCCAGCACAGTCCGAGGGGGGAGCTTGTGCAGCTGGTTGGGCTGGCGAGCGTCCACGACCATGCGGATGTCGCCGTTCTTCTTGGCGACGAAGAAGGTACTGACGCACGCCTTCCGACGCGCCCGGCCATCCACCAGGCCCCGTGCAGCGAGTCGTCGAAGGAAGTCGACAAGGCGTGGTCGGTTCCGAGGGTCGCGCGGGTTGAGGAGAGGGTCCCAGTAAGGCTCCACGATGACGTCGTCCTCGGGGATGTTCGGCGTGGGGCGAACGACGTCCGAGTTGAAGTGGTCCAGCGCCTCGGTGACGTGCCGAGGGGCAACGTCTCGAAGCTGACGAGGCCGGTCATGCGGCGAACGTCGTAACACATTGAGCTTGTCAGCATCATAGTCGCGGCGAGTAGAAGCCTCGCCCATGTTCGAGTACAGATCCTTGCACTTGAGGAGCTCCTGCAGGGCTCCAGCGCAGTCCATGTCTTTCGGTCGGTCGCCGAAGCCGCGGACACGACGCCGGACTCGCTTGATGACCGACTCCTGGGCGGTAGTCGGCCGATGCTTGCCGGGCGCTCGAGGCTCGAGACGCCCCCCAGCCCGTGCGCCTGCCAGCGCGTTGAGCGCACCCAGAGTCTCGAGAGACCTGCGATCACGGTCGTCAGCACGAGCAGCACGCTGAGCCAGATACCGAGGCAGAGCGGCACGTTCTCCACGATGAGGGTGGCGATAGAACTCGTCGCCCTGCGGCAGAGGAAACAAAACTGTGGACGAAGTCCGACCCTCGGAGGAGACCCCCTCGGAAGGCAGCCCGGCCCGACTCGCATTCGCGGCTGCGGAGTCAGGGCCAGGCCCAGTGAGGCCGGGGAGTGCCCAGCCATGATGGCGCCGACATGGCGCCGTCAACCCTGATCCTTCGCGGCGGCCTTGGGCTTCGGCTTTGCCTTGCCCTTCGGATCCGCCCTGGGGCCCCTCTCCCTGTCGTCGCCCTGCCTCTCGTACTTCTTCGCCTCCGACTCCTGCTCCTCCCGGTGCATCCGCTCCTGCTTCAGAATGATGCCCTGCGACTCCTGCTCCTCGGCCACGAACGCGTCGAACTTCGACGTCACGACGCCTCCGCTCTCGTCCAAGGAGCTGCTCAGCATCAGGCCGAGGCCCTCGAAGCTCGGGTGGCGCGGGCACCTCTTCACCGCCCGCTGGATCTGCAGCACCCGGCGTCCCAGGAGCTCCAGAGACGCCAGGTTTGACGGGTCCACGAGGTCGTAGGTCACGGCGTGGTGCAGCTGGTTCAGCGCATGCCGCACCTCCTGGGCCACCGCGGCGTTCCGCGACACCCCCGACTCCGAGACCCAGTACCCCCAGTAGGACGTGAGGGTCAGCCCGGTGGCGAGGATGGCGGCCAGCAGCTCGGGCAGGGCCTTCGGCCCCCGAAAGGGCCAGTCGTCGAAGTCGACCGCGTTCATCTTCGCGATCGCCTCCCCGAGCGTCACTTGGAGCCCGCGACCCCGCCGCGCCAGCGGGAGGATCCGCGGGTCGCGTCCCGGGCCTCGGCGCTTCTCGGCGCGCCAGTCCTCCTCGTCGGCCTGCTGCACGTTCTCGACCGAGACCCAGCCCTCCTCCTCGCTGAGCATCGCGATGCCCACCGCGTCGCGGCTGATCAGCCGCTCCGGGTTCCCGATGAGGTGGAGGTCCAGCTCGCGCCCGAACTCGGGCGAGCCTGGGTCCGAGACGATCCAGCGCGGCACGACGCCGCCAGCAGTCCCAGCTGGGGCAGCGACGCCCATGACCAGGGCGAGGCCGCGCGCCTCCACGCGCAGCGCCTCGATGTCCTCGTCCGACTGATCGCCGAACGCGTAGACCTGCCCACGAACCCGGACCGGGAACGCGGACGCCCGGCGCAGGGGGACGACCAGGTGCTTGCTGAGGTCCAGCGTCAGCACCTCGCCGTCGGGAGTCGCCGCCACCCAGACGCCAGGGCTGAGCTGCTCGAGGAGCACCCTCTGGTGCCACCGGAAGTTCTCGTCGTCGTCGTAGTTCACGCACACCTGCGCCTCGGGCACGTCGAGCGTGCGCATCGCCGCCGCCGCCATCTTGCCGACGGCCGACGATCAGGCTACGCTCGCACTGCCCGAAAGCGGCGCTGCGCGCCGCCGTCCTGGCCCGCTCCGTCGTCCTCGACGAGCAGGGTCACGGGCGCCGCGCCCTCGCGCCGCGGCGGGTCGGTCCCGCCGACGAAGAGCGAGGCGGCTCGGGCGGCCCAGCCCAGCGCCACCCGGAAGCTGCCACCGGCCGCGAGGCCAGCAGCCAGGGCGGCAAGGACCGCCCACCAGGCTGGCCCGGTCCCGCAGGTCAGACTGCAGTCCGGGCAGCTCGGGCAGCCCGGGCAGGGGGCGGCGGCCGCCGCCGGAGGGCACGCGGGGCAGGCCCCGCACGTCACGCGGGCCTCCGGGCACGCGGGGCAGCGCGAGAGCCACGCGGTCGCGATGGAGGCCGCCCACGGGCCGGCTGCGGCCCACGGCACCACCATGCGCTGCCGGGGGCCCCTCGAATGATAGAGCTTGAGCAGGAGCGGTTTCGGAGCAGAGGGAGAGAGCAGCAGCAGGAGCAGCGAACGAGACGGACGCGGCTCCACTGCTCTGAAACTCCCGAGGCCACTCGCACTTAGGAAAACGAGTCAGAGACAAATCATTGCCAAAATTTACCACAAAGGTCCAAAACTCGACCCCAAATCACCATTTTGTCTCTTTTTGCCCAGTCGGCCAACTAGCTCCACCCTGCGCCCGAACTCATCTCAACTCATCTTACCGCAAAGGTTCTTGCACCACACCGGTCGTGGGGGAGCCGCAGGAGACCGCGATTTGCGACGGCGCATTGAGTGGTTTGACGCTAGGCATTGGGACAACAATGCGCCCAAAAGTGGTAGGCGTAACAAAACTACCGATTCGAAGGACTACAAGACAAATTAGTCTGGCGAAGGACCCAACCATATGCAGTTGTGAATACCGTCGTTGTATGCACAACGCTCGGGGGAGCTCCCTGTAGGGACAGGAAACGTGAGGGGTGTGCCGAAATGTATCCAGTGGGCGCATGCGGAAGCAGCCACTGGGGCCGTCGGTGGAGCTCCCTATGGGGCCACGAAGCGATTGAGAGGTGTGCCGAAGTAGGTGCGGTGGGCGCATGCGAGCGCAACCGTTGGGGCCGTCGGAGGAGCTCCCTATGGTGCCGCGAAGCGTGTGATCGGTGTGCTGACATGGGTGCGGTGGGCGCATTCGAACGCAGCCACTGGCGCCTTCGGCGGTGCTCCCTAATGGGCCTTCGGTGGGGGCCCCCTATGGGGTCACGAAACGTGTGAGGAGTGTGCCGAAACGGGTGTGCGCGACGCGTGCGGGCGGTGGCACTGGGGCCTTCGGTGGAGCTCCCTGTGGGGCCACGAAGCGTGTGAGGGGTGCGCCGAAGTGCGTGTGCGTGACGCATGCGGTCGGTGGCACTAGGGCCTTTGGTGCAGCTCCCTATGGTGCCACGGCACGTGTGAGGGGTGTGCCGAAATTTGTGTGTGTATATGAGACGCATGCGGGCGGTGGCACTGGGACCTTCGGTGGAATTCCCTGCAGGGACACGAAACGTGTGAAAGATGCGCCGACATGGGTGTGCGTGACGCACGCGGGCGGTGGCACTGGGGCCTTCGGTGGAGCTCCCTGTGGGGCCACGAAACGTGTGAGGGGTGTGCCGACATGGGTGTGCGGGGCGCATGCGGGCGGTGGCCCTGGGGCCTTCGGTGGCCACGAAACGTATGAGGGGTGTGCCGAAATCAATGTACGTGACGCATGCGGGCGGTGGCACTGGGGCCTTCGGTGGAGCTCCCTATGGGGCCACGGAGCGTGTGAGGGGTGTGCCGAAATCGGTGTGCATGGCGCATGCGGGCGGTGAAAATGGGGCCTTCGGTGGAGCTCCCTGTGGGGCCAGGAACCGTGAGGGGTGCGCCGACATGGGTGTGCGTGGCGCGTGCGGGTGGTGGCACTGGGGCCTTCGGTGGAGCTCCCTGTGGGGCCACGATACGTGGGAGGGGTTTGCCGACATGGGTGTGCGTGACGCATGCGGGCGGTGCAGGGAGGAGGGAGGAAAGAGAGGAAGAGGAGTGAATGACGCGGGGCGATGGTTGGGAAAAAAAACAATGCGATTGGCACAACTTATCCGGGCGAAAAGCGCAACCATATGCAATTGTAAATATCGCCGCTGTGGGCATCGCCTCCGGTGGACCTCTTTGTGGGGCCACGGCTCGTGTAAAGGGTGTGCCGAAAGTGGGCGGGGACCCATCGGGGCGCTGCAATTGGCACCTTCGGTGGAGCTCCATGTGGGGTCACGAAATGTCTCAGGGGTGTGTCGAAATGGAACTGGGCCGCCATGCGAACGTCGTCATTGGGGCCTTCGGTGGAGCTCCCTATGGGGCCACGAAGCGCTGTACTGGGTGGGGGTGACGCATGCGGGCGGTGCCACTGGGGCCTTCGGTGGAGCTCCTTATGGGGTCACGAAACGATGTACTCAGTGGGGGAGACGCATGCGAACACCGCCACGGGGGCCTTCGGCGGAGCTCTCTCTATGGGGCCACGAAGATGTGTGCTGGGTGGGGGAGGCGCATTGGAACACCGCCACTGTGGCCTTCGGTGGAGTGCCGTGAGAGGCAACGAAATGTTGTACTGGGCGGGGGAGACTGATTTGAGCACCCCCACTGTGGTCGTCGGTGGAGGTCCCTGTAGGGCCACGAAGCGCTGTATTGGCTGGCTGACGCATGCAAACACTGCCACTGGGGCCTTCGGTGGAGCTCCCTAAGGGGCCACGAAGCTCTGTACTGGGTGGGGGAAACGCATGTGGACATCACCGCTGGGGCTTTCGGTGGAGCTCCCTATGGGGCCACGAAGCGCTATACTGGGTGGGGGAGACGCACGCGACCACCGCCACTGGGGCGTTCGGTGGGGCCCCCTATGGGGCCACGGCGCTCTGTACTTGGTGGGTGGGGGGGGCGCATGCGAACACTGCTACTGGGGCCTTCGGTGGTTCGGTGGAGCTCCCTATGGGGCCACGAAGCGCTGTAGTGGGTGGGGGTGACGCATGCGGGCGGTGCCATGGGGGAGTCCGACGGAGCTCCCTATGGGGCCACGAAGCGCTGTACTGGGTGGGGGTGACGCATGCGGGCGGTGCCACTGGGGCCTCCGGTGGAGCTCATAATGGAGCCACGAAGCGCTGTACTCGGTGGGGGTGACGCACGCGGGCGGTGCCACTGGGGCCTTCGGTGGAGCTCTCTATGGGGCCACGAAGCGCTGTACTGGGTGGGGGTGACGCATGTGTGCGGTGCCTCTGGGGCCTTCGGTGGACCGCCCTGAGAGGCCACGACACGCTGTACTGGGTGGGGGTGACGCACGGGGGCGGTGCCACTGGGGCCTTCGGTGGAGCTCCCTATGGTGCCACGCAACGCTGTATTGGGTGGGGGTGACGCAGGCGGGCGGTGCCACAGGAGCCTTCGGCAGAGCTCCCTGTGGGGCCACGACACGTGCGAGGAATGACATGCTGAGGGCAGAAGAAAAGGGTGCTGATGATGATGATGATGACGCTGATGACTGCGATGATGAGGAAAACAATAATGATGATGATGCTGCTGCTGATGATGATGATGATGACAAGGATGATGAAGATGAAGATGATGATGATGATGATGATGATGATGATGATGATGATGATGATGATGATGATAAGAACGATGATGATGATGATGATGATGATGATGATGATGATGATGATGATGATGATGCTGAGGATGCTGATGATGATGATGACGATGCAGACCATGATGCTGCTGATGATGATACTCATGCTGCTGCTGATGATGATGCTGGTGATGACGATGATGATGATGATGATGATGATGATGATGATGATGATGATGATGATGATGATGATGGTGATGGTGATGACGATGGTGCTACTGATGGTAGGAAGCGGGAGGAGGGAGGAAAAACTAACGTCGATGATGATGCTGCTACTGATGTTGATGGAGGGATGGGGGGGAGGAGGAGGAAGGAAGGAAGGAAGGAATGAAGGAGCAAGGAACGTGGAGCGCTGTCTCTTTAAACGAGGACCCCAAACCACAGGATGGTTGGGAAAAACGAATTTGCAATGCAACGCGGGTACTTTCATCGGCAGATTTGGCACCGGGCAGTATGACAACATTGGAGGAACTTCGGAATCTGGCGCAACGGCCGAGCCAACCTTCCGAACTAGTCAAGACGGTTGGACAGCGGCCTCTTTGGGACAAAGGCCTCTTTGGCACGGTGTTGCGACAATCTCGCAGAGGATTGGGTGCGGGACTTTTGGGGCACCAGGTGCGAAGAGGTCAAACTGTGCTTGAAAGATTACGTAGCCTTTGATGTCTGATTCAACGTTGCGGAGCGGTTGGCCAGAGCAAAAATATCTGAGCTGGCGCGAAATGCTCTCCATGCGTCGTCTATTACGGCATTGTTGAAACCAAGAAACCGCTTGAAAAGTATATCGGTGGGGGTATATAATTTTTTAGAGGGAGAATATGGCAACGCACACGATGAGCCAACAAAGAATGTGACGCAAACCTCAACCACAACAATGAAACCTGGCAAACCTGACTGGGTGTACTGGCCCATCCACGACAACACGCCAAAAATTCCGACTTCAAGATTCCGGCGAGAATTTAGCCCACGCGCGATCCGCTGTGTGGACATCCCCATTCGGCATAATCAACCAAAAAAACTAAGATCACACACAGTCGTACGTAGGAAGGAGGGGGGAGCAGAGGAGGAGGGAGGAGGATGAGGAGGGAGGAGGAGGAGGAGGAGGAGGAGGAGGAGGAGGAGACGAGGAGGAGGGAAGGAGGGAGGGAGCGAGGGGGGGGGGGGGAAAGGGGGGGAGGAGAAGGAGGAGGAGAAGGCGGAGGAGGAGGAGGAGGAGGAGAAGGAGGAGGAGGAGGCTGCGGCGGCGGCGGCGGCGGAGGAGGAGGAGGAGGAGGAGGAGGCGGAGGAGGAGGAGGAGGAGGAGAAAGGAGGAGAACCAACTGGCGTCTGATACGAATTTGCCTTGACACGTATCGGGCCCGCGGCTGCACGGGAGGTTGCGCGGAACCTACCGCCCCAGGGCCCAAACGGCCACCATCAAAAATCAGCACAACGTGCGAAAAGGGAGGAGGAGGATGCAGGAAGGGAAAGTGGAACGAACGCCAGGCCACGGCCAAAGGCTCCACTGGCGGGCTAACCAAAACTCGACCAGTACTGACAGGGGCAGACGAAGACAAAGGGAACTTCAGAATGTGTGTGTGTGTGTGTAGATCTTCGGCGGCGCTCCGGAGCAACTAAGAGGCGCCCCCCCCCCCGCGGAACGGAGGGGCAAAAGCATCCGAGCGGGCGGGCGCCCCGAACTGGGCCCCAAAAACCCAGGTGCAAGAACAACAACAAACATAGTTCAAGCATGGGCAACGGACCGGTACAGGAGGAAGAGGAGAAGCCCAGGGAGGGAGGGAGAAGGTGCACACGCGCTCAAGAAACCCTCACAGCATCGAGTACAAGATGATATCGACCAGCAACTCGGTGGAGGTATGTGTCTGGCTGGACAAACAGTGTTTCCGACGAAGACCTCTTGAATCTAGGACAAAAGAAAAGGGGATGAGCAAGAAGGGGTCGTGTAGTCGTCGTACTCGTCGGGCCGGACGATCAGCAACAGCCTCTCGTGGCCGTCGTAGTGGGCGGTCGCCGCTGTTGCCCTGGCGCGCCCCGCGTCCAATAAGAGCAACTTCGCTGTGTGGCCGACGTTCAAAAAATCCGCAAGACGCCTGGTGACGGGCACAGCTGTGGCATGCCTCGTGTAGCAACTGGTCCATGTATTGCGAAACATATGTTGATTGTTCCGTGGGAATCTGGGCGTGTTGGTGGCGCATGTGGTTCACAGTGCGATATTAAACGTAAATTGATACGGCTTGCCGCATCAACGTATCATCGTCCATCGGCGAGCCCAGTACGGTATGCACCAAACAAATTTGCAGAATATCCAAGCCCAGCCGTCATCGTTACCAGCGACGTAGGACTGAACATTGGCAATAATGCTCCGCAACGTCTTGGGCCGCTGGGCTGCATCGGGGAACGCATGGGCCTTGCTGGACCCGGAGGCTGCACATGCATCGGTCCGTCGTCCACCTGTTCAACGTAATGCTCAGAGATGCTGCGCATAGCCTCGGCGGCATTATGCGTCGGAATCGTTGTAGCTGCTGCGCTACTTGGCGTGCCATCCGGCCTGGGTATACGCCACTTCACACTGTAATGTCTTGCTGCAACAGTCGATCCACGAACCATCGCTGCGTGCGCTTCTTGAAGCGTTTCTACGCAGGTCTCGCCAGAGGACCTGTGGCCGCCTCGCTGAGGTCCAATCGGGTTGCGCGAATGTGGATTCCAGTGGTCTGATCCCCGACTGAAGCGTGGAACGTGTGTTCACTACGACCCATATCCCGTTGCCGCCAGTGGATTTACGGAGAGTGGATCTGGTGGTTACTGGTCTTACGGTCAATCAGGGGTTGCCTAGATTCTGCGGTGTGACGGTGGTTAATCCTGATACACGCAGAGGGGGCCCACGAACAGGCACAATCAACAGGGGAGGTACTTTGTTGGAAGCTGCCAAGAGAAAACACAATTCCACACACAAGTTCTGACCAGTGGATTTGGTTCTCTGGAATGCCTGGGAGCTGACATGTTCGACCAGTGGGGGAACCAATGCGTCAAATTAGGGCCGACATTGGCCCGGGAGCGCGCAAGGGACCTACACTTACAAATTCAACGGGGTGCGCAACTGGGTTTTCAACAAAAGTGGTGGGCCATACTAGGCCTTGCCCTACAGAAGACAATGGCACGTGCAGGGAGTAGGAGGAGGAGGAGGAGGAGGAGGAGGAGGAGGAGGACAAACTCCAGGGTGGAAAACCTTGGAGCAGGTGGGCGCCTGAGCCCGCCTTCCGTCGGTTGCTGCGGCTCCTCTCCTTCTTCCTCCTCCTCCTTCTCCTCTTCCTCCTCCCCCTCGTCCTTCTCCTCCTTTTCCTCCTCCTCCTCCTCCTTCCTCCTCCTTTTCCTCCTTTTCCTCCTCGTCCTCCTCCTCCTCCTCCTTCGCTTCTTCCTCCTGCTTTTCCTCCTCCTTTGCCTTCTCCTTTTCCTCCTCCTTTTCCTCCTCCTTCCCCTCCTCCTTCTCCTCCTCCTTTTTTCCCTCCTCCTTTTCCTCCTCCTCCTCCTTTTCCTCCTCCTTTTCCTCCTCCTCCTCCTTTTCCTCCTCCTTTTACTCTGCCTTTTCCTCCTCCTCCTCCTCCTCCTCTTCCTACTCCTACTCCTGCTCCTCCTCCTCTTCCTCCTTCGCTTCCTCCTCCTTTTCCTCCTCCTTTTCCTCTTCCTCCTCTTGATCCTCATCCTATTTTGGCGCTGCTTAATCTGTGTCTTGCCTGACAATGCGGTTTACCTGCGCTTGGCTTTCGGCGTAACTTTATGGAATTGTGTCCGCTGCCGGTATAATATATATATATATATATATATATATATATATATATATATGAATTGCGAGATGCCCGTTTTACACGTTCCGGGTCTCAGACAAGTATACCACCAATGCAACATGGAGTATACCAGACTGGTATACTCCATTTTGCACTGTATCTACGTAGTGGACTTGCGTTACGTAATTGTGTATTTGCCGTGTCCCGGTCGAGAATCGAATGAAAATCCGCGAACATGGTGTTCTTGATTTTGTTTTCAAACCTTCGCTGTCTTGTGATGCTTTACCCCAACATTGATGGGGGCTCGCTGCATGTCTTGACCTCCGAGAACCAATGCACAACGGCAACATCCCTGATCTCCCGTGCGCTCCGGGCTGGCGGCGCCTCGAGAATGCGGGTCAAACATCGTGTCCTGGCATGTGGCTGATTCTGCCATGCACCCCGCAGCGGGTGCCGCTTCTGACTGCGCTGCGCGCATCCAGGGCGCGCGGGTGCGCCCGACACTCTGTTAGTGCCCACGTGGCGCGCGAAACAGATGGCCTTCACGGGGCTGGCCCACATGGCCGAAACAACGGCCCCGAAGTGGGCGAGCATCCGCGCTCGGCCCTGTGTAGTGCATACACCACACGCCCCACAACAGGGCAGGCCCACGCGACCGAACATGTGGCCCCGAAGTGGGCGGCCCAAATGGCCATGAGCAGCTTGACGAACGCACAACTCATCCGCCACGCTGCCTGCGTCCACGCTGCCCGGCCAAGGCGGGCGGCCCAGCTTGCCCACTGGCAGCGCGGGGGCGTGACTCCCCGAGCTCGGCGGATGCACACATTCATCCGCCAAGCTGCCTGCGCCCAATATGGTCCACAACATGGCCTGACCAGAGAAAGCAACTGCAGCTGGAGATCTCGGCATTTCCAGAAGGCTGCGCCCTCCTGCTACCCATTACGTATTCGTGGAGATCGGCCCGGATAGTTTGACGAATTCGTCCCGTATATGTGCGGCTAGTGCTTCAAGCGCATCGAAACGGGCAACATTATCAATTTATTGCGGTGACTGTTCCCGTGGCAGTGGTAATATTTTGCAATATTATGTGCGATATTTGATGCCGACCTTGGAGTACAAGTGAGTACCCACTGTGTAAAGCTTGTGTCAATAGTTTGTATGTGCGCCTGTACGTATTTTCCAGCTTGGTCATGCGTATTTGAATATCCTCGAAGGGTTCATCCAAGTCAATAGCATGGGACTCCAAACTTCTGACTCGGACATCATTCATGTCGTCAGTGTGGGTCTCCATGGTTTTTTCTCAATTCCTTCACGTTTAATGAACTTCGTGGCCGGTCGCCAGGGCATCCTTAGAGCTTGTTGGAGGTACGGCGACACGCACTAGAAATTACAATAACCAATTCCCGTCCCAAGACATATCGAATTTGCGCGTACGATTTCCGACTGGATCCGTAACCGTTTGAAAAATAGCATGGCTGACAATTTGCGCGAAGACTGCGGAATATCTTTCGGGATGCACGGCGACGGCTTGCACGACAACGAAACTCCCTGACATAAGCGATGTTAGCGAAATCCGGAAGCTGCAACACAAAACGAACTGCGCCCGCCCGCAAAAACCCAAACCAAGTACCATAAACCGTCGTCTTGGCCCAACTGTGCGAGAGAACTCGTTTCGTGGACGCTCGCTTGGGAACAGACACCCCGACATGCTGGAACCCGGGCCTCCCCCCCCAGCACATTGAGCGAGCACCCCTGGCGTACGGGCGGGCCCCCCCCCACCCCTGGACACCAGCCTCCCCAACCTGGGGCGGGGCCCTTTCTCTCAAGGAGGGGGGGGGGGGGAGGTTCGAACGTGGGGGCCCCAAGGGGAGTGGGGGTGTTCGAACTAAGGCGGCCCCTCCCCCCCCCCTGGACACCGGCCTTCTTACTTGGGGAGGGGGCCCCCTCAAGGAGGGGGGAGGTTCGAACCGGGGGCCCGAGGGGAGGGGTGGGGTTCGAACCGGAGCGGCCCCCTCCTCTCCCCTGGGCGCAAGGCGGGGGGGTTCGAACTGGCCCCCCCCCTCCCGAGATGCAGGGGGGGGGGTTCGGGGAGGGGGGGGGGCGGGGCTGGGATCGAACCCCGTGGAGGTGGGGGCACCCCTGCCGCGGGGGGGGCCCAGGGGGGGCGTCCGAATCGGGGGGAGGGCCGCCGTCGTCGTCGTCGTCGTCGTCGTCGTCGTCGTCGTCGTCGTCGTCGTCGTCGTCGTCGTCGCTGCCCGACGGCGCCGGCGTCAGCGCCAAGTAGTGCCGCCCTTGCAAAATCATTCGAGCGCCCTTGCGTGCGTGCTGGGGGGTGGGGGCGCGATCCCCGCCAAGGAATGCCATGCAGGCTACTCGCGCGGCGCGTCGGCCGTGCGCGCATGTCGGACTCCTTCCGAGGCTTTTATCGCCGACGCCAGCATGCCATCATCGTAGTCAGCGTGATCAGCATCGGCGCCGTCGCTGGCCTTGCCGTCGTCGTTGTCGCCATCGCCTCCAGCATCGCTACTAGCATCGTCGTGTCCGTTGTCGACGTTGCCATGATACCGCGCCCGCCCAAGTTGCCGACTCGCATTGAAGTGCCCGCTGGAAAATGCCCAGCGGTCAGCGCCACCGCGGCCACGTCGGTAACGCAAACCAAGTTGCGGATGGGTGGGTGGGATGATGGCGCGAGGTGTGGAGTTGATAACTCACTGCGAACATAAATTTGTTACACCACTTAGATCGCACGCAATATACTGCACAACCACATTGAGTACAACACAGTCGTCTCACCACATAGATTGCACGGCATTCATCGCACCGCATATATGTTGCACCACGTAGAATGCAACTATACTGCACAACATCAATTGCGGAATGTGGATGGAACAGCATGACCTGCACAACAAACATGGACACTCATCTATGCTTCTTCACAACAGCACCATCTAAATAACACAATCTGGGTTGCGCAGAACAATCTGCACCACATATGGTGCGCCGCATAAATCACACCGATCAAACTAACCGCACATGGCACCATTTAGATTGCCCGACGTAGACAGCATATTTGTTTCCCGCGCGTGCAGGTTGCAAATCAGATGTTGCTCAGCATATTGCACCGCATAGGTTCTCATTTCTGGCAAGGGATTCGAAACCCTTCCTGGGGATGTGCAATTTACATCTGACTTTGTCCCATCGGTCATTCGAAATCCGTCGACCCTGTCGGCGTGTGGAAGAGGCTCTTTCATTCGTCGCTGTTCCATTCGTCGTCTCCTCGTCGTTGTCGTCGTCGCCGTCGCCATTCCAAGCTTTCTCCTGGGTCTCCTTCTCCAACTTGCCAGCCGTTGCCTCTCTTACCCTAGGCCTTTCTCTTCAAGCGTGCTAGCCCAACAATAACGAATGTCGAAATTCATTCGAAAAGGAGCCCCTTCCCTGGATCCCTTCCCCGCTGGGGGGGAGGGTCCCGGGGGGGGGATCCCGGGGTAAACCTGGGGTGGGGTCTGGGGGGAGGGGTCCCGAGGGGGGGGTCCTGAGACTGCCCCAAGAGGCTCCCAAGACAGTCCAAAGAGGGCCCCGAATTGTCGAGCTATCGGTCCAAGACGCCAGAGTATGCCTGAGAAGCCCCTGGAGGCCCCCAGGAGCTTCCCAGCAGGCCTCCAAGAGGCTCCCAACAAACCCCACGATGACCCCCCAGAGGCACCTGAGAGCGCTCCGAAGAAACCCCAAGAAGCATCCCTGAGCACTCAAACCCACGTCAACATCGTCGTTGTCGTCGTCGTTTCAAAGTCGGCGGCACCAGCCGTGAGGCCTCTCCGATATGAATTTATACCATCCCAGCCAGGCCCGCATCGACCCCCCCCACCATCCTGTGCAACCGATCTCGTGTTCTGGCTCGATGTGGCCCAGAAGTGAAGCTCACTATGGTGTTTTGGCTCGACTCCAGCCATCCCAGACCCCAAAATCTGGCTCGATGTAGTCCAGAAGTGCAACTTGCTATGATGGTCTGCCTCGATATCACTTCAACTACACCGCCGTGACAAAATATTATGCGGTTTTGTGATAGGTTGGAATCTCCTATCCCTCTGAATATTCCTAACATTGACATGCGTCCTCCGCGATCCCGAGGAGTAATTCGTCTACCTCTAATTAATAACATTGTTATCTCAAAACAGGATCGGGAATTACTCCACCCATTCCTATATGAAAGATGGGACGGGATGCATGTCCACGCGGAGTAATTTCTACTCCACCCACTCCGTTTACTCCGCCAGTCTTGAATCATGTTGAATGAAGACCGCATAATACTGTTGTCACGGCAATGTATCCTCGTCACCAGAGACTCAAACAGAGGGGGGCCGAATGTTCTGGCTCGATTTCAGATCTCGTAGATCAAGCCATGAGACTCACTCTTGTGTTCTGGCTCGATTTGGTCGGGAACTGACACTCACTGCTGCGTTCGGACTCCGTGTCCTTACAACCGGATTTCAACAAAAGAAGCCAGGAGGAAACGTCTCACCGGACCAGCGACTGCCAGAATCGACTCGCTATGGTGTTCTGGCTCGATTTTAGCCCTCGCATATCCAGATATATATCTCACTCTCGTGTTCTGGCTCGCCTCGGTACGTGAATACAGTTCACTATGGTGCTCTGGCTCGTCTTCAGCCATACCAGACCACGACATGAGACTCGCTATGGTGTTCTGACACGACTTGGTCCAGACATGAAACTCACTATTATGTTCTGCCTCGATTTCAAGCCAGCTATTACTATCTTCAGACATTTCAGGAAAAAAAGGAGGCCGAAGGTTTTGGTTCGATGTCGGCCCCTCGCAAATCCAGACATGAGACTCACCCGTGCGTTCTGGCTCGATTCGGCTTCAGACATTAAGTTCGTGAGTGTTCCTAGCTCGATGTCAACCGTCCCATTGCCAGAAATGTCAATCACCCTTGTGTTCTGGCTCGATGTGGTCCAGAAACGATGCTCACTTTGATGTATTGGTTCGGTTCCCACTGCAAACTGAACACCAGAATCTCCACTTGGGGGGGGCGAATGTTCTGCTTCGACTTCAGCCTCGTCATACCCAGAAATGAGACTCACTCTGGTGTTCTGGCTCGATTCCAGCCGTCGCAGGTCAACATCTTGGCAAATGCATAGGACCCTCACCATACCAGCTGTCCCAACTCGAAAAAATGGGGCAAGGCCACTGGCATTTCACCATTCCAGCTGCCAAGACGGGGGTCGCTCCGTCCATATTGCTTTTCGAAACACGTTGTAATTCCCAACCGTCCTGTGGTGTTGGGTCCTCGTTTTGAAGAGACGGTCCCCGCGTTCCTTCCTTCCTGCCTTCCTTCCTTCCTCTTCCCGTCCTCCCTCCTCCCTGCGTTTCACCCACCCAACGCAACGTTTCGTAGCCCCATAGGGAACTCCACCGAAGGCTCCAGCGGGACCGCACGCATGCGTCATCCACCACCCAACGCCGCATTTCGTGGCCCCATAGAGGGCTCCACCGAAGCTCCAGTGGGACCGCCCGCAAGCGTCATCCACCGCCAAGTACAGCGTTTCGTGGCTCCATAGAGGGCTCCACCGAAGGCCCAAGTGGGACCGCCCGCATGTGTCATCCATCACCCAGCACAGCACAGCATGCCGTGGCTCCATAGAGGGCCCCACCGAAGGCCCCAGCGGGACCGCCCGCATGCGTCATCCACCACCCAGTACAACGTTTTGTGGCCCCATAGAGGGCTCCACCGAAGGCCCCAATGGGACCGCCCGCGTGCGTCATCCACCACCCAATACAGCGTTTCGTGGCCCCATATGGGGCTCCACCGAAGGCCCCAATGGGAGCGCCCGCGTGCGTCATCCACCACCCAATACAGCGTTTCGTGACTCCATAAGGAGCTCCACCGACGGCCCCAGCGGGACCGCCCGCATGCGTCATCCACCACCCAATACAACGTTTCGTGGCCCCACAGTGAGCCCCACTGAAGGCCCCAGTGGGACCGCCCGCATGCGTCATCCACCGCCCAGCGCAGCATTTCTTGACCCCACAGGGAGCTCCACCGAAGGCTCCACTGGGACCGCCCGCGTGCGTCATCCACCACCCAGTGCAGCGTTCCGTGGCCCCATAGGGACGCAGACGCAGACGCAGGCGCAGACGCGCGACTCTGCCGGCCAGCGGGCCGGCAGGACCCTTAGGGGCGGCGCGGGCGGGCTGGAGCCCTCACAGGCATGTGAACTTCTAGAAGTCGCTCTCGAGGTCGGCCCAAAATTTGGAAGTTGTAGCACTCTGTAGCCATGTGCCGGGTGTGCTTCCAACCAAAGCCATCTGCAAAAATTCTGTGATGTCGTCGATCCACTGCTTTCGCTGTCCGCCGTGTCGGCGTCGTGCTGCCCGGGGGTCATGGATATCAGGTTCCCATGCCGCCGCCAGTCGGGCACAGCTGTGGTGCGGATGTGTAGCAACTCGCCCAGCCCATCTCCATTTACGCTGGTGAAATATTGCAACCCAGTCCTCCACATGTGCGCGCGTCGCAAGGTATGAGGCGGTGTGGGTAGCCCTGCGAATGAAATTGTCCCAGGATTCAAAGTCGGATTCGTCGTCGATGTCGTTAAAGTCTAGTTGCTGACTGACGCTGGACTTGCTGTCGTCATTTGTGCTGTCGTCATGCTGTTCAATGTCGGGGTTGGTTGTGTTTTCGTCGGTGCTGGCGTGGGGTTGTCTCTGTCGGCGTCTCGAGGTATTGACAATGAGTCGTAACATGCGTCGTTGGGTGCGTCGGAGTGTCAGGAGCATGTCTTTGGTGAGAGTCCACGTTGCGCAGCCATACATGACCGTTGGCGTCACCGCGTCACCGTCCCGTTGAAGAGCCTGAGCCTGCTGCGAAGGGGGTACCGGCTGTTTGTGTGCTCGTTGCGGAACTGGTTGCATGTGCGCCACCCCGTTGCAAATCTGTTTGTGAGCTCGGTCTGGTGGAAGTCGTGCAACGTCAGCTTGCGACCCAGATATTTGGTGCTCTCCTCGGTGCTGAGGATTTCGACCTTGTCATCGTCGATGTCCACGTGTGTAATGCATCGCCCCTGTCGCCTGCTAACACTTGTGCGGGTTTTCGTTTTGTCGGGGTATGATGCAAGTCCACACTGCGCGGCTTCGTGTTTGAGGTCTCGCAAACTACACTTCAATTGTCGTAGATTGGATGCTCGGAGGAGTACGTCGTCAGCAAACCTCAGGTTGGTCAGGCGCGTCGTCTGTGCACTTCTCAATTGTATGCCGAAGCCATGTCGTGTCCAATGTGCAGTAATGTTCCAGAATATGTGCTCGAGAGGCGCGTTGAACAAATGTGAGCTGAGTGGGCCTCCTTGCTCGACGCCGCGCTCGATGTTGAATTATCTGCTTCTGACGTCGGTGTTTACCGGGGCTCTTTGGTCATTGTAGAGTTTTGGCAGGAAGGTGATGTAGGATTCCGACACATCTAGTTTCCTCAGGACTTTCCACAAACACGGGTGGTCGACGCAATCGAAAGCCTTCTTGAAATCGATCGCAGCTGTCCAGAGTGGGAGCTGCCATTCGTAGGACTGCTCGTGAAGGATAGTTGCAGTGACGAGATGGTCCTCTGGGCTCATGCCCTTGCGGAAGCCAACTTGGTCAGGTGATTGTTGTGCTTCGAAAAGTGTGTCAAGTCGGTTGCACAGAAGTCGGGGCATGATTTTGTATAGTAGCGGTATGATGGCGATTGGTCTGTAGTTGCTTGGTAATGGCGGGTCTCCAGACTTGTAGATGACGCTGATGGTGGTGTGTCTCCACTGTTCCGGCGGTGTCTGCTCAGGTGTTACAGTGTCGTTGAAGAGCACCAGCAAATTCTTCTCAATCGTGGCCCCCTCTGCATTCAGCAGCTCCGCGGTGAGCCCATCCGTGTCCTTGCACTTGCGATTTTTGAAATGCTTCACTGCTTGGTGCAACTCTTCGTGGGTGAAGGGTGGAATGCTCTGTCGAGGTCGCCGTGCTTCTTTTCCTTGGGCGTCAGGGGTGCTGGTGGGCGTAGATAAGGGTGTGCTTTCAGGGCGCAGGTACAACTCTCATAGAAGTCCGCGAAGACGTCTGCTATCCCCTGCCGGTCCGTCTCGTTGGAGCTCTTTGCTGTTGTCATGGCCGGTATGAGGTCCTTCTTCTTGCTGGACCTGATCCCAGAGATCCTGTTCAGGCCGCGGAAAATAACGATGATGTCGTTCAGGATTGTCAGCCGTTGAGCCCTTTTGATGTCCTGGTGTGCACGTGGAATGCGTTTGCTCAGGCTGTTCTGGTGGCTGTGTCGGTGTGCGGTGTGTTTCTGCGTTGCGTAATGAGTGCGTGCAGTTGCTGCTTTGCCACGCCGTCGCTGCTAGCTGTGTTTTGTTGACATTGTTGCTGTTGATCTTGTTGTTGCTGGTAGTCTCTCTGAGCTGCTACAAGTGCTTGTTCGATGTGTGCAGCGGTGTCTCGTGTGCCCTTTGGCGGGTTGTTGGTAGTGAGGCGTCTCGTCAAATCGTGTTGGAAGTCGGGGTCGTTTGGTCGGGGAGGTTTTTGGTGCTTGTGAGTCTGTCGTCGTTTCCGTCGTCGTGCTCGGGGTGTCACGACGTCCAGTGCTAGTGGGAAGTGCACGGCTTGGTTGTCGGAGCCGAGGTCGGGACACGTCGTGGCGAATGAATCAAATACCAAATGCCGGGCCCGCTGATCCATAAGAATGTAATCGATCTGCATTTGCTTGCGGTTGGTGCCAGCGCTCGTGTACGTGAAGGCGTTGTCGGAGATCTTGCAAAACATCGTGTTTGTGATAGCGACTTTGCGCACCCACGCCCACGATCTTAGCCAAGTGCCGCGCTGGTTGTACCCGCTCCGCCCGTGGTTGCCGATAGTACGTTTTTCTGCCCTGCGAGTGCTGGAATCGTCGTCGTCGTCGCTCCGCTTGCCAACTCGTGCATTGAAGTCTCTTGTGATGATGGTCGTCTGGTGTTGTTGGTGGGCGTCGACGTGTATATCTGCAAGTACGTCGTACATACATTGCACGTGTTGGTCGCTGTACCTTCCGTGCGGGAAGTAAACCGTGACGATTCGGAGCGGTTGTTACGGGAAGTCGACGTCGATGTACGCGTTCCGCTCGTTGACAGCTTTGAACCTTCGTATGCGTCGTGCATGTCGTTTGTGGACTAAGCAACGCCTCGTGTCGGACGGTCATGTCCAGAAGCTGGCAATATGTGCGCACCAGGCTCAATGACCCAATACTCTCGTTTTTCTGTCCGCCATGTTTCATTGAGCGCCACAATGTCCCATCGTATGGCTGAAAGCTCTTGCACAAGAAGGTCGATCGCTGTGTTGTTCGTGAGGTTCCGGGCGTTTATGCGTATGACCGTGACGTTCCCGTCGTCGTTACTGCGTCGTGGCCCCATAAGGGGGCTCCACCGAAAGCCCCCGTGGGACCGCCCGCATGCGTCATCCACCACCGAGTGCAACGTTTCGTGGTCCCATACAGGAGGGGGCTCCGCCGGAGGCACCAGTGGGACCGCCCGCATGCGTCATCCACCACCCAGTACAGCTTTTTGTGTCCCCACAGGGAGCTCCACCTAAGGTCGCCGTGGCGGATTTCGCATGGCGGCCCAGTGGCTGAGTCCGCATGGCGGCGACTTTCGATTTTCCAGAAGGTTTTTCGTCGTATTCGACGTATTGAAGCCGCTTTCGGGCCGCGCATCCCGGGCGGGAGCCAGCCTGCTCGCTCTCTCTGCTCCGCGCAGCGGACGACCCGCGCGCGTCGCGGGGACCCCTTCGGGGCGACCATTGCGCGTCGTGGGGAGTACGTGCGGCGCCGCGCCGGCAGCCATGGACGTGGGCGTGCACGGGCAAAAAGGGAAAAGAAAAACGGGAAGGAAGCGGGCGCGATCCTCGTGGGAAGCGTGCCGACATGGGCGTCGACATGTATGCACGTAGACTCACGCGCGCGCAGACTCATCCACAATCAGACCCAGTCGCTCTCAGTCTCTCGCACACAAGCCTGTCGTCTTCGCTCGGGTTGTGTGCCCCGCCAGGCGTGTCGGCACGCCTCTCACATGGTTCGTGGCCCCATAAGGAGCGCGGGCGCACATGATATTCATAATTGCGGTATTCGCAACATATGGTTGGGTCCCACGCCAAGCTAATCTTTTAAACGGCCAATCCAGCTCCGTAGTCGTATCGACAATATGATGAAGGCGTTCTCGTGGGCCTCGTTTCAAATGTCCATCCGCTCCACATCCTAGCTGCCATGTGGGTAGTGCTGCCTGGCAGGCTACGAAAATCCAGTTTACTGCGAATGTGAAGAACTGACTGGTCAAGGCACCGCTTGAAGGAGCTAATGAAGGTCCATGCTGAGTTGAACACCTGAGGTTTTGGTGGCCACCGAAGGCGTTCGACAACTTCCCTCGGACATTGCGCATTGCAGAGCAACTTTTAGACTAACGTTCGGAATGCCTTTCGCGCACATGCTCGGGGGCCTCGTCTGGGGTCCACGCCATACTGTGCGAGAGCGTGACCTGCTGGAGGCTGTTACCATCCAGCGTGCTGCGAACAAGTTTTCCGGAGGTCTGCTTTGTTTGATTTAGCGTGCCCTGCCTAGCTGCTTGTCGTGGCACCAGGTGAAACATAATCAGCCGACCCCCGCTTGCAAGGGATGGGTAATGCGCGTGAGATATATGGCCGCCCCCCTCCTCGACCGCCCAGCCTCCCTCGTTTCAGGCGCCCCCCCCGCCCTCTTCGAACTCCCCGGCGCTTCGGGGCCCTCGGGTCCTTGCAATTCACCGCTGGTGGCCCCCCGAACTCTAAGGGGGACGGGGGCGCCGGCGCGCGCGAGCGGCATGACACGCGCCCAGGGGCCTCCGCGCGGCCCGCGGGGCCCCGAGCACGCCTCAAGAGGGCCCCAATACAAACCCCAAGAAAGCTTCCCATTCCGGGCGTCGGGCCGCCGAGGTCGGTCCCGCCGCTCGTTTGGTGCACCTCGTGCCGCGGTCTGCCCCCCGCGGGGCCTCTGGGGCGCCCAGAAGCGGGCCATCCGAACGCGCTCGACCTCAGGAGGGGGCCAGCATGATGAGGAAGGGGGAGGGGGGAGGGGGGGAGGGGGAGGAGGAGGGGGAGGAGGAGGAGGAGGAGGAGGAGGAGAGGGGAGGAGAGGAGGAGGAGGAGGAGGAGGAGGAGGAGGAGGAGGAGGAGGAGGAGGAGGAGGAGGAGGAGGAGCGACCCGGGTTTCAGTGGGGGGGCAAAAGGAGGTCCCATCCCACTGATACCCAGAGAGCACGCGCGCGCGGGGCACGCCTGGGGCGTTGGCCGTGCACATTGCGACCGAGGCTGCCAAGGCCCAGGTCTGGCCGGGTTCGCTGCGACCTTCGAGCGACGAGCCTGGGTGCGGACGCGTGCATGAATGAGGCCCATATTGCGAGCGGGAAAAGGGGGGGGCCCGAGGAGCGAAAGGACTGAAAACCAGAATGCAGGCAGTCAGTCGCCAGACAGGTGGACAGAAATGCTTCGAGATTCTGGGGGCGGAGGTGGGGGAGGAAGGGCGCAAATGGGTCTTGGTCGTGATCGCCAGGAAAAATACGGAAACTGTTTTGCAGAACGCCAGTCGTCAGGACGCGCAATCGCATGTAATGTGTCACCCGCTCCCATCGTTTGGCGCCCAGATTATGCGCCCAACAGCTCCACGGCGGTAGCGTCTGGTCGTGCTCCAAGAGTTAAGAAGTCTTAAGAAGTCTTAAGAGACAGGCTGTAGAAACAAACCGAAGAAGGTGCGCGCCGAGAGTATACAGTCTCATGAACGCGTGATCAGTATATTCGATTTGCCAGTTGGGGAACCACTTAGCAACGCGAAGGTCTGGGCTTGAGAAGGTTGGGGGCATGGGGGCGGACATGACCAGCTGTTCGTGTATATATGCTTGTACTCTATTGGCGGGAAGATCTCCAGGCTGTGGGTGTATGCGATAACGTTGCCCATTAGTATTCGTCATCTGCATGAATTCGCGTAGAGTGTTGTGACAGAATCTTGAACCTCCAACTAATGCGGCATTCGTCAGAATCAGCCCGCTGGCCCACGAGCTTCGAGTAGACCAGATAACAAGAGCTACGGGTGGCAGCTCTGGACATGCATGCTCGGACAAATGCATCCAATCTTCGCGCCTCCACCTGGCGCCCCAAATATCCGAAGTTGAAGATGGGCATGGGTGGGCAATTGCGCCTTGGAGAGCAGGTGAGGAGCTGGGGGCCATTTTTCCCCACGCCTCGCGCATGCCTGGGAGGCAGGTGAACTTGAGCTACATGAACCCCTCCTGGGGGCCCATAGATATTGTCTGCAGCAATACTAAAAGAGAGACCAGTCCCCGTCGATCTGATCCTCAAGCCGAACCACAGGATCAAAGCAGAGGCTGAAGAGAAGACCGTTCAGAAGACACCCTTGTTCAATATAACGACATAACTTGATATGTGCCGGCTCGGAGGCGTTGAAGTGCAAACTCGTTATACAATTTTCGTGCAAGGCCATGCTACCGTAAACGGTGTGTTCAGAAATCCCGAATGCACGCAGAACTTCGATCTCTATGTATATGTGTGTGTGCATGTGTATATATAGACATGGCTAATAATGGGGAAGGCAGGCATGAGGTCGAAAAGGGCCGATCCTTCTCTCCTACAGTCGCACATCGCGCGCAATCATCAAATTTGCGTCAACCTCAATGTTGTTGTCGATCATCTGATTACCACTTAAAAAACCTTTTGGGCCCCCGGGCACAATCATTGGCGACCCCGGGCAAGGTCCAAGCAATGCAAGCGGCCGTGTTTAATCGGCAGCTCGAGCAGCGGTCTCGCCCTCGATCGAGTGGCCCTTCGGCAAGGAGGCGACGGCGCTCTCATTGAAGTCGGGCGGCGACCTCTGGTGCCCCACCAGCTCGCAATGGATGGCGTAGAGGCGCTCGATTCCCACCTGCCCCGACGCCGTCCAAGCCGAGTGCGGAGTTCCATCAGGCCCAAGGCATGAATCCTTCTTCTTCTTCTTCTTCTTCTCTGCAATTTCAGACGACGCAGCCTCGGAAATAACCGGGGGATCAGTGGGCCCAGAATCAGACGCATGCTTGTGTTCAGCAAGAAGGATCGGGGCGATCGACGACGCGAGCGACTCGACCGTGTCCCTATCCACCCGCCGTTCTTTGAATCCTTCACTCCAATGATCAGTGAGCAGACGAGAGCAAACATTCGGGCCGCTGTGTGCGACTCCGTCGGCATCTGTGACCTGCTGGAGACCAATATGGCGACCTGACTTCTTCCAGGCCTGACGTGTCCGTCGTGCGCGCGGAAAAGATAGGGCGGCGCGGGCTCCGCCGCAGTCGCCGGCGGCTGCTGCGCGAGCGGGGGCTTCTCGAGCTTGTAGGTTCTGACGCATCAACTCCGACATGGGCGAGTCGAAGTCCGCGCGGTCAGACCGCCGCGGCTCCTGGGGGCCAAGATGCAGGCAGAGATCAGGGAACCCGCGGGGGCCCCGATGGGGGATCTTGCGAGAGTCCCCGCCCCGCGCCCCCCGGGGAACGCGCGGCGTGCGCGGCAATTTTTGGCCCGCCAGTCTAGCCCCCTCTGCGTCGGCCCAATCCTTGACGCGATGCGTGACGAACACCATGACTTCGTTGATCTCCAGGAGCTCGACAGCCGCTAAAAGAGTGCATCGAAGATCTCCTGCAGCTTGCGACCGAATTGCGCGCGCCGGGTGGCCCGGCTTGGGACGCGAATAATCCCTGGCGATATCCAACAGGCTAGCGACAGGAATGCCAGGCAATGGTCCGACGGGGCCCCGAGGTCAGTAATCGGCCGCATGGCCCCCGTGCGCGCGCGCAGATCTAGAAATTCCCGGGTCGCCAGCGTAGTGTGTCCAACCGGGTCGAGCGAGCGAAACCCGTGGAGCAGCCCCGCCGTCGCCCTCAGACCGCCGAACAATCCTGCGCGCGTCGCGCCCCTGCGTGACATCGCCAAAGCTGGCCGAGAGTAGCGGGGAAATGGTTGGCCCGCCGGGACTCGACGGGGCCGTCCGTGCCCGTGTTGGCGTGACGCAGCGATTCGCCTCTAGACATCTGGTTCCAACGTCCCAGGACAAAGCCAAGGTATTCAGGCAAGGTTAAGATAGCACGATGAATGCGGAAGAAGATGCCCCGAACATCCCATTCAGACCTATCATGCGCAACCTGGGCGTTGAATATCTGGCAACGCCCGCGTGGGCGCCGGAGAAGAAGAGAGGCAATGCGACCACGGACTAACGCGTCTAGGTGGGCGGCAGAAACATCGACCAGCAGCTGGCGCGAGACAAGGAAGAGCAGGCCACCGACAGAAGCGGACTCGCAAGCGGTCCCAGATTTCTTGTGAGACTCGTGCTCATTTTATAATTGCTGAAGGTTTGCTCCAATGCCGTGGGGCTCCTGAATGCACGCCAAATTGTTGTTATCGAGGCGTTTTCTCATGCGCCAGAACTCCTTCTGAATCACATCGTGGTTCATCTCCTCAGCATTCCACGAGCGCGCACTTCGCCGCTGCCCCACAGCGGAAGGTCTGTTGAGGTGAGGGGAGGAGGGGGACTGGCTGCACAGCACAGAGAACTGACCGCTGCTGCTGTTTGCATTGCTACAAATGACTTGCGATGCGCTGGCCCCCCTGCTGGGGGCGAAAGAAACGTAACTGCTGGCCTTCAGAAGCGACCCCGCCGCGCCATGAAGAACATCGAGCTCTCCATCCTCGGGTTCACTCCGAAGATGCCCTTGTTGCGCAAACTATAGCTGCGCATGCGCATTCTCGAAGATGGAAGACGCCTTCTCAGCGCCGCTGCCCCACTCCGCCAGCGCCTCGTGCTTGGGGGTGAAATCCACGTCCGACTTCGATTTGTCACTGGCGGCGTCGATCTCCAATGCATCCTCGTCGTTCCTGACGAATAGCGCACCCATGGACACATCCACCCCCGAGCGGCAGGGCGGGCCCCAGTTGGGGCTCTTCTCGAGATCGTTCAAATTCCAGAATGGCTCTAAACTACCTGCGCGGCAGCGAATCGAGGCGGTCTTCTGAATGCGAGGCGTTCTGATGCTCATGGCCACAATCCTCTGTGCACCTCTGCTGGAAATCCTTCGCGGCGACACTGGGCGGGGAGGCGAGCTTGTAACTCTGCGATGTGCCGTGGACGAATGGTTCGGGACCGTGCAACGAGTGTCCATGGCGTGCGAGCACCGTCTCATTGTAGTGCTACTCGGGGGCCCTCTTCAGCAGCGGCCGCGGGAAGGTGCCCAGGAAACGAACCCTGGCGTCCGTGGGGGCCCGCCGAGAGGGGCCGCTACCGCAGCCGTCGCCACCGCCTCCACCATGCTGGGGTTGTTCACTGCCGTCGTCCATCACGTCAGAAGTGCCACCCGATGAAGTTGGAGCGAAGCTGGCCTTGAGCGCGTCCGGCTGCTCCTGCGCGATGTTCATCTTCTCAGTCACAGCGGTAGCGACGGCCTCAGTGATGGAAGCGAGCGAGCCCAGCGAGCCCTTCTCGACCTCTGTCGGACGACTATGCATAGTATGAAGGCTTTGATCATGTACCTGGAGGGCTGACCGAAAATCACGAACCTCCTGAACCAACGACTGCTCCGTTCTATCAATGTTACTGCTCATGCCACGAACCTCATTCATCACCCCGTGCGGCCAAAACGGAGGGAGATCATCACGAACGGTCTCGCCCGTGCTCCTGCTGCGGCTGTCCCGACCCTCGGAGTTGCTGCGGTCGCGCCGATCCCGACGCGGGCGCCC
>CAUYUJ010018808.1:191648-194834 GCA_963575745.1 Prorocentrum cordatum | reverse complement strand
CTACTACTAGTACTACGACTACGACTACGACTACGACTACTACTACTACGACTACTACTACTACTACTACGACGACTAATACTACCACTACTACTACTACTACTACTACTACTACTACTACTACTACTACTACTACTACTACTACTACTACTACTAGTACTACTACTACTACTACTACTACTACTACTACTACTACTACTACTACTACTACTACTACTACTACTACTACTACTACTACTACTACTACTACTACTACTACTACTCTCCGGAGTCACCCCTGGTTTGGAGGGCCAAATCTAGTTGATTCTAGAAGACCACTATCAGGGGCCGATGCCAGATACCGCTGTCACGTTCCAGCCAAGAGCGTCGATGGACACATTGGGTGCAGCGACGTGTACAGACACTCTCGTGGTGGATACGTCTATGGACAACGCGGCCGCTACGTTCGGCGCAGTGCCAGGTCGGAGAAAGGGTAGATACGTCTACGGTATGCTCCGTTGTTCTCGTCTTGTCTCGTCGTTCTGTCGCCTCCTCTTTCGTTTCCTGTCCTCCCGCGTTGTCGCTTCTGCGCTTTTGGGCTCGTCGTTGCTTCCTCCTCGGCCTCGTCTTCCTCCTCTTCTCCCTCGGTCCCTCGTCGCCCTCCCCCCCCCCAAAAAAAAAACGGTGTGCTCCTGCTGTGGAGCAGGCCCCGCGTGGTCCAGCCTCCGGTGCGCGCCCGCGGGGGCGCCCGGCCCCCCGAGCGCTGAGCGCGCGGCTCGGAGAAGAAGCAGCGGCACATCACATAAAAATTGTTGGCGCTCCGCGCGGATTTTTCTCGGATCCGCGCTGGCCCCCCGCAAACAAAGTGTAGGCGCGTGCAGTTTCTTCTTGTTTTTCTTCTCCCTCTCCTCCTTCTTCTCCTTCTTCTTCTTCCGTTTCTTCTTCTCCTCCTTCTTCTTCTTCTTCTCTTTTTTTCTAGAGGCGGCAGTGGCGTCCTGCGCGCTTGTGTTTGACCCCCCCGGCGGCCCCCCAAAGAGCCGCGCACCAAAGATCACTCTTGCCCAGGGTCCGAAACAGGGGGGGGGGGTCCTCAAGAGCCTCAAGCTGCTGCGCCTCCGCCTCCTCGAGCTCTTTCTCCCTTCCCCCCTCCCCCTCATCGTCTTATGCTTTTATCCGTCTCCTCCTCCTCTTTCTCCTCCTTCTCCTCCTCCTCTTCCTCCCCTCCCCTCCTCCTCCTCCTCCTCCTCCCCCCCTCCTCCTCCTCCTCCTCCTCCTCCTCCTCCTCCTCCTCCTCCTCCTCCTCCTCCTCCTCCTCCTCCTCCCCCTCCTCCTCCTCCTCTCGCAGAAGAACAAACGGCATCAGCATATTTTTATGTCGGAGGCGCGCGCGGAGTTCTTGCATCTGCGTTGGGCCCCCCTGGCGACGCCTCGGGCGTCGCCCCTGGCGCGCTCCGAGCAACAGGCAACAGGTTGGGGGGTCCAGCGCCGATTCAAGCGACCCGCGCGAATTCCAAGAAGTGTATGTTCAAGCCACTGTTTGTTCCTCTCTCTCTATATATATAGATGTATATATGTATATATTTATATATATATATATGTATATGTATGTATGTATGTATGTATGTGTATATATATATATGTATATATATGTATATATCCTCCTCCGCATCCTCATGTTCTTCCTCCTCCTCTTCGCGCCTTCGAGCTGCGGGCCCTTTTCTCTCCATGCTGGCGGCGGCCCTCGAACCGCTCCCACCGGAGCGGAGCGCAGACCGAGAGTTAAGGAGAGAACGAAGGCGGGATGACGAACGGCCCTCCTCCCTCCTCCTCCTCCTCCTCCTCCTCCTCCTCCTCCTCCTCCCATCCTCTCCTCGTTCGCTTCCTGTCCCTCCTCCTCCGCCTCCTCCTTCTCGGGAAGCTTCTGGTGGCCCCAAGTGCGGGGAAATTGTCCGAAGTCCCGAGGCCGTCTTCCCTCCTCTCCTCGACTCGAAACGAAATTCTTCCCCTCCTCGGGTCCTTCCTTCATCATCCTCCTCCTCCTCTCCTCCTCCTCCTCCTCCTCCTCCTCCTCCTCCTTCTCCTTCTCCTCCTCCTCCTCCTCCGTCGCCTTCCCCGCCTCCGACCAGGATGGTGCATTTTCCAGCGCGCGACCCCAGAAGTCTCGAACCCCTCCTGGGCGCAGCGCCTTCGCCCCAGGCCCAGCTTCGACGGCCCCCAGGCTCCATCAAAGGGCCCCTGGGGCTCGCCCCAGGCCCAGCTTCGACGGCCCCCAGGCTCCATCAAAGGGCCCCTGGGGCCGGCGCTGCGGAAAAGCGCTTGGCGGATCGTCTGACCGATTGGCTGGCTGACCCTCGGCGGCGGGTCCGGGGGGGAAGTGGGAAGGGGTGCGCCTGGGGGGAAGGCAGCTCGGGGTTCGGGGCTCGAGCCTCGAGGTGCCACATGCTGTCGTCGCTTCTTCTCGGCGGTTTTTCAGCCTCGAGATGTTTTTCAGCAGCTGCGCCTCGTCGAGGGCTTTCGTCGGGGTGCCCAGAGCGTCCCGAGCGGCCGCAGGAGGCCCGAGCTGTGGCCCGAAGAGCGCCAGCAGAAGGAGCGGGCCTGATCAGAAGGCTCGCCAGACCTCGGGCCTGCAGCACGGGGCGTGAAAACGACCACAGCCACTGCCTTTCTTTTGTTGCCGCCTCCAGCCCGCAGAAACAAAGCAGTGGTTGTGGCCGTGTTCGTTGAGCTTGGCACCTTTGGAAACGACCACAACCACTGCTTCGTTTTCGGCCGGCTGGGAGGCGGCGCAAACAAGAAGCAGCGGCTGTGGTCATTTTCCCGTCCCGCATTCAGAGAAGTCTTCTGAGCCCTCCCCGACGGCTCCGGAAACTTCTCTCTCAGAGGGCTGGAGGGCTTCCGAGGAGCCCCGCCGCCGAACTCTGCGACGCGGCAGCGCCGAGGGGCACAGTGACGCACTGGACCCGACGGAATTCAGCTTGGAGCGATCGGGTCCCCGCGATCGAGTGAAGGTTGAACGGTCGACGCGGTGACAAAAACCTGTGCGCACGCCGACGCCGTGCGAACCCGCCGTATCCACGGCCTCGCGGGCCTGGCCCCTGGGCCGACCCCGTGGATGCGGTGCGTTTTTCGCGGGCGCCCTGCGCAGCGCGTATCCGTGCGACCCAGTATCTTCGGGATCGCGCCTCCGGGATCCAGACCACGAGGCGG
>CAUYUJ010018808.1:174148-189148 GCA_963575745.1 Prorocentrum cordatum | reverse complement strand
GAGGAGGAGGAGGAGGAGAGGAGGAGGAGGAGGAGGAGGAGGAGGAGGAGGAGGAGGAGGAGGACAGGAGGAGGAGGAGGAGGAGGAGGAGGAGGGAGGAGGAGGAGGAGGAGGGAGGAGGAGGAGGAGGAGGAGGAGGAGGAGGGAGGAGGAGGAGGAGGAGGAGGAGGAGGAGGAGGAGGAGGAGGAGGAGGAGGAGGAGGAGGCAGGAGCAGGAGCAGGAGCAGGAGGAGGAGGAGGAGGACCAGGAGATGAGGAGGAGGAGGAGGAGGAGGAGGAGGAGGAGGAGGAGGAGGAGGATGCCGAGGAGGATGCCGAGGAGGAGTCCGAGGAGGAGGAGGCGGAGGAGGAGGAGGAGGAGGAGGAAGAATAGAAAGAGGAGGACGAGGAGGCCCAGGGATTCGAGGAGGAAGCGTGCGAGGAAAACGCTGGGACTGAAAGAGCACATGTTCTCGGAGAGCTTTTGGGGCGGAGCTCCACGGGCGCGGCGCCGATGGCGCGGCGCGGGCGAACAGGGTTGAGGAGGAGCGTGCATCGGTAGGAGGGGGAGTGGGATCAGGGGTCGAGGAGGATCGGCGAGGAGGATCGAGAGATCGAGGGGCAGGATCGAGGGATCGAGGGGGGGAGAATCGAGGATCGAGGGGGAGGATCGAGGGATCGAGGAGGAGGATCGCAGGGTCGAGGGGGGCGGATCGAGGATCGAGGGGGAGGATCGAGGGATCTAGGGGGAGCATCGAGGGATCGGGGCGGGGGGGAGGGTCGAGGGATCGAGGGGGAGGATCGAGGATCGAGGGGGAGTATCGAGGGATCGAGGGGGAGGATCGAGGGGTCGAGGGGGAGCATCGAGGGATCGAGGGGGATGACGGGGGATCTAGGGGGAGGATCGGGGATCAATGGGGGAGGAACGAGGGATCGAGGGGGGGGATCGAAGATAGAGGTGGAGGATCGAGGGATCGAGGGGGAGGATCGAGGAATCGAGGGGGATGATCGAGGGCCGAGGGATCGAGGGGGAGGACCAGGGATCGAAGGAGAGTCGAGGATCGAGGGTGAGGAGGAGGATCGAGGGACCGAGGGGACCGAGGGATCGAGGGGGAGGACCGAGGGATCGAAGGGGGGAGAATCGAGGATCGAGGGGGAGGATCGAATAGTTATTCAGGAGGAGGCGGAGGAGAAGGAGCGACGATCGAGGACCGATGATTAGGATCGAGGATCGAGAATCGAGGGGGAGGATCGAGGGATGGAGGGGGAGGATCGAGGGATCGAGGTGGAGGATCGAGGAGGAGAAGAAGGAGAAGGAGGAGGATCGAAGACCGAGGATCGATGAGGATCGAGGGTTGGAAAAGATCGAGGGGTCGAGGGCGTGAGGGGGAGGCGGATCGAGGATCGAGGGGGGATCGGAGGAGACAAGCTGCAGAAGCAACAGTTCTTGTCGCTCCGCGCGGATTTCTTGGGTCGGCGCTGGGCCCCCTCGCGCCAGAGAGGGGATGCACAGCGCCGATCCAAGACATCCGCACGGATCTCTGAGAATTTGTGTGTATGACGTGTGTTGGTACCAGGGAGGAGGATCGGGAGGAGGATCGGGAGGAGGAGGAGGAGGAGGAGGAGGAGGAGGAGGAGGAGGAGGAGGAGGAGGGGGAGGAGGGAGGGGGAGGGGAGGGGGAGGGAGAGGAGGAGGAGGAGGAGGAGGAGGAGTAGGAGGGAGGAGGAGGAGGAGGAGGAGGAGGAAAAGGAGGAAAAGGAGGAGGAGAAATAGGCAGGATGAGGAGGACGAGGACGAGGAGGAGGAGGACGAGGAGGAGGAGGAGGAGGAGGACGAGGAGGAAGAGGGACGAGGGACGAGGGACGAGGGACGAGGGACGAGGCGAAGCGCGTCCGTCGGAGCGCCCGACAGACGGCGGCACGGCGGGGCTCCCAGGGGCCCCGTCCAACCTCAGTCGAAGCCGGCGAGGGAGGCCAGCGCGAGCGTCCCGGGCAGCGGGCCCCATTTGGCCAGGCCAGGCCCGCAGTAACACGACGTGTGACGCCAGCCACGGGCCCCTGCCCAGCAGGCCAGACCCGCGATAGCCGCGAAGTCCGAGGTGAAGAACGCATCCGCGCTCACGACTGCGCCACCCAGCAAGAAGTCGAGGCGCACAAAGTCCAAGGCGATGCCATCCAGCAAGGTGAGCAAAAGCTCACCAGCGGAAGCTCCCCACGGCTGTGCCACTGGCGAGCTCCGCACAGAAAAACGACGTCGATCAGACACCAACCGTCGAATTAGTCCCAGCAGTAGGCCCGTTTGCGGTATGGCCTGACGCTTTCCCTGAACCAGCGCCAGGTTCATGCCCAGCAATGCCAGCAGGGAGTGCAGGACCGCTCCTGGACCAGCGCCAGGTTCATGCCCAGCAAAGCCTGCAGGGAGTACAGCATCCAACCCGTCACGGGCAACACCGCCGGGGGCCTGCAAGGTGAGGGACACGTTCTCCTTGGGGCGCATGCCTTGCAGTGGCCGCTTCCTCCTCGACTTGATGTTGGAGAGGAAGGTCTTGCCACGGCCCTCTCCAGATGGGACACCGCCGCATCGGGCCAGCAGCTTCTTGGCCCCCAGACCAAGCCACACACACACACACCTCGCAAAATATGGTCGGCACTGCTCGTCCGAGACGGTGCTCATTGCATACGGTATACGTGAATATGAGTGCCAGCCCTCTCCGAGACCAGCTTGTGCTCGTCACTTCCAGGTTCTTCGGGGCAGGGTGCGTTGTCCAGGGCCTCCATCGCAAACGCGCCAGCAGCAGAAATCTGGACCTCGGAACCACCTCCGAACTGAATCATGGCCTCAGCTCGGAGTGCGTCCAAGCGGTTCGCCTGGCACGGAGCGCGCAGGCCGAAGTTCCACGCCGCCGTCGTACGTCAGCTCGTTCGCCTAGCGCACCGCCTGCACACAAACGTCCCGTCGCTCAGCTTGACGATGCAATGAGAGGTGACCTGCTCAGGTGGTGCACGCACTTCAGCAGATCGTCGCGGCGCGTCGGACACTTGCGGCTCCCACTCGCCAATCTTCAGCGTCCGATGCATGGCCCAGCCGATGTGCGACGCGACCTTCTTGACGGAAGCCAGCTCCACCTTGGAATTCCTCGTGCACCTTGGGCGGCTGCATCAGCACCTCGTCGCGCAGACTAGTCCGCCCACATGTTGCCCAGGTAGCGCACTGGGCTGAGGTCTCGCTCGTCGAGACAACGATGGACAGGAATCCAGCGAACGAGGGGCCGTCGGCCTCGTGCCCAGAAAGAGCGCCAAACAGTAGCATGCACCGCAGCGGCGCTCTCCTGCTCGGGCACCCACGACTCTGACTTGGACGCCAGCGCCAGCAGGCTTGTGAGCACGATCTCCAAGTTGGGCCCGGAGCGCCTCGCCGCCGTGAGCGGCGCGCGCCGTTCGGACCTGCCAGTCGTCTGCAGCGGCCCGGGTAAAGGCCCGTGCACCGCTCGCAATGGCACTCCCCGCCGCGCCTGCTGCGCGACTGCCCGGCCGCGCCGCCGCATTTCAGGGATGGGCGCCGCTGGCCCTGAGCCGTCGGCGTGCTCCAGCCGCCCGAGATAGATCGGCGCGCCAGCTGTGCCCCTGGGCAACGCAGGAGGAACGCGCGGGAGACAGACGACGCCCACCTCGAGCGCATCGAAGGACGTCTGCAGCCCCTCGTCGTGCATGAAGGCACGGATCCCCACCGACTTCTCGGGCGCAGCCTCTCCAGGAACCTCGGCGTCGTCCGCCGGCGCCGTCGCCTCGCACCATTCGAACAAAAACCTGCGCGCTGGCGAGTCACGCGGCGCCCCGCACGCCAAACCAGAGGCAGCACCTGCCAGCTGCAAGTCAAACTTGGCCCGGCGCGCCCGCGGAACACTTGAATAATGGGATCTCGAGCTGGACGCTTGGGGCCCCTCTGCAACAGCCGCCTTCTGAGCGCCAACGCACTGCCGGAAGGCCCTCGCCCGCAACTGCGCGCGCTCGCCCGCCGGGCGCTCGAACCTCGACACGATGTGACGGCCCTGCGACCATATGGCACCGCAGGTCCTTAGGGCTGATCGCCATCAGGTTGAACTTCTCGCCCCCGTCGTTTACCAGCACCGTGGAAGAGAACATGTACCCATTGATTCACCGCAAGGTGGGGGTCGTAGACGAAATCGGGCCTCTCGCATATGTCCAAACAACTTCATCCTGCGCCGCCGTGTTGGTCGCGATCTGGACCCGCGCGCGGCGCAACTGGCTGGGCGACGTCCTTTGCCCCCGGATCGCAGCGGCATATCTGCCGACAAGGTCGCGAGTCGCCATGTAGATTGGGTCGAACTCTCTCGCCTTCTGCGTCGCCAAGCGCAGCGGGAGACTTGCATGGCCCGGCCGAGATCCCACGAGGCGCCCAGGCTTCAGCGCGAATCCGAGCGAGGCGCGCGTCGGAGAGGCCGGAGACCCCAGCGCCATGCCCAGCGCTGGGCAAAAGCCCATGGGGGGGAACAGAAATTCAAAACACACACACACACGCACACACAAAACACAAACAAAACACAAACAAAACACAAACAAAACACAAACAACATATAAAAAACAAACAACAACAACAAAAAAACACAAGCAAACCACCTGCTTGCCCGCAGCCTTCTGGAACACTTCCCATCGGCGACGCCCGGCCACGGGGCCCGCGACGCGCTGCGAAGTGCAGTCGGGGCGCTGCAGAAGGAGCCCTTTTTGTTTGGGAGGGGCTCGGTGTTCCTTCGTTGTTCTGCAGTTCGCCTTCGGTGTGCCTTTGGTTTTGGATGGAAAGCCGAAGCTTAACTCATGGAAGAGAGGGGCCTCGTTCCTTATTTGGGGTTCCTTAGGTCAACGCCCCAACTGTAAGTAAGCCGCCGAGATCTGCGCATGCCAGTGAGATCGTCGCCTAGGCTGCGGACCCAGCTCTCGTGCTCCAGGCCCTCGGCGCCGCCGTGCCGCCGCCCTGCGCCGAGCTCGACGGCGCGCGCCCCGACTTCTCTCGGGAGGGAAGGAACACACAGACACAATCAATCGTCGACTCCCAGGAAAATATGGGAAAATATGGCAAGTGGGGGGGGAAGAAAAAAAAACCAGAGAATATGGGAAAATATGGGGAATCATTTTGTTTGTGCGCATTTATTTGTGCGTCCCAGTTCCCCTTCGTTCTCGACTTGAAAAACGATGCCGAGACTCTTGGCGCCGTCGCGAAACCAGGTGGCGACAGCCCAATGGTGCTCCAGCTTCGCCAGCGACTCCGCGACCCACTGCAGGCTGACGTCGTCGATCAAAGCTCTCGGGATATTTTTTTGGGGGGGGGGGCCCCGGGCGCTCGCCGGCGACCTGTAGAGCGGGGCCGACGCCAGGAAGCACGCGCGCGAGCAGTCCGCCAGAATGCTCTGCCATTGCTACGACCTGCTCGCTCACGGGCCCGAACGCACGCAGCCTCCTCGGCTGGCGATAAAGCTCCAGCAACATCCAGACCAATCGAAGATCCACGTCAACAACCCGAGCCTCTTCAGCAAGGCCTGGCGGATGGTGGCCGCGAAGAACTTGAAGGCACCCATGGGCGCCGTCCAAGAGCGCAGCTTGCAGGGCCCTGCAATCTCAGCCCCCATGTTCAGTTGAAGCGCCGAATCCGACGAGGTGCGCCCAGAACAGAGCCCCTGTATATCAGATCTCGGATGTGCATCAACCAGGCTGCGTGAGACGGCCACTCTGACCCTTGACCATATCCGCATCATGCCGCCCATGAGCGTCATGAGCCGACAACCGCCGCAAGGCTTCGGCAGGCGCCATCTCGCGCCACGGCCGCTCGTCGGGCCAGGCAAGAGGACATTCGCATCGCTCGAATAGAGCAGCCAGCACATGCAGGCCAGCATCTGAGACACGAAGAAAGGCGTAAACTCCAATCTTGCCAGGTCCCGTAGCCGTCGAGACCGAGAAAGAAGAGATGGCAGCCCTCATCGTGTCCACTGTGGTAGGTGGGAGAGCGAGCCAGCTGCCGGCGCCCCTTTCGGAAGTTCGAGCTGGTCGAGGTCATGACAGCGCCAAATCGCGGCTCAGGGGGGAGGAGGAGGAGGAGGAGGAGGAGGAGGAGGAGGAGGAGGAGGAGGAGGAGGAGGAGGAGGAGGAGGGGGCCATCTCGCGATCGCAAGCTCTGAAAGGTGAGGCCGTCGTATCCCGATCGTTCCATTGAGTCAAGACAGATTGCTGCTGCGTGGTCTCGGTGGGCTCGCGCGCCCTGCTGGCGCCTCTGACGAAGCTGCCGCGAGCAAAACTAAGCCGCGTCGCCTGCTTGACCTCCGCCAGCTTGTCACGGCGCCTCTTGCAGCGAAATCGACGAAGTTGTTTTTGCCCAGGATGCCGACGCCGCCTGCGAAGAACGCCTGCTCGTCCTTAGTCAAGAAAGAAAGGACCTTGGCGTGGGAGCAAACCGTCGCCAAACACGACTGCGCCTCAAGCAAGAAGGCCGCAATATTATTGAAATTCGCTGGTGCCAGCGCGCATGCAAGCTCAGCTCTACGCAGCAGAACCAAAGACTTCTGGACATGCGCGCGAACGCCCATTTGATGTCGAGCCCACCTGGATGCAACCTGCATGGCCTGCGCCTCCCTGCCCAGTCGGACCCGTCGCGCAGGAGGAACCCGCTTGACCGATTTGAGCGCGGTTGCGATCTTGCCAGCGCGCCCTGTAAACTGTCGCGTTCGATCTCCCACTGCGTCGTGCCCGTCCAGAAGCTCCGACCCCACAGCGGGAAGAACCTTGCCCCAGGCAAACGGCAACCCATCAGGATCAGCCACGGCTCGAACAGCTGCCGGCGCAGGGCCCCAAATTCTCGACTCCTCCAGCACGTCAGACAGGAGGAACAGCAGGAGTGGCAAACGGCATCACGGGCACGCGAATCTTGAGCTCGAGGCCGTCCGCAGCCAGCTCCAGGAGCATCGGTAGATGCGGTGCCGTGGCCCAGTCTTCTCGCGCCCAAGGTTCGCGGACACGCGGCGCGAGGTTCGCGCCGAGCATGAAGTTATCAATGGTGGGCGCTCGCTCGACCTGTGCTGGGCGACACGTAGTGCTCCTGGGAACCGCAAAGAGCGCACCGATGTCCGCCAGGCTTGAACCCGCCAGCGCCTCCATGACCATGTTGAAATCTCCGCGTACGATGCAATCAGTATGAGCCGCCTCCAGCTTGGGCAAGTAGCGCGCCAAAGTCCAGATAATGCGCTCGTTCTAATCGTCTAGCCCGACGGCGTCGACCAGATATAGCGACAGAGTGACCGGGCCGCCTCGAGCTGAGCTCCCCAACGCACGTGAGCGGCAGCCAATCGCCCTGGAACAAGGACGGGATCATTTGTGAGAGGGAGCGCCGTGACAGTTATCGAGGTGCGCGCCAAGACCGCAACCCCTGCCGACCTCCCCGCCTCCGAAGTAGAGCTGGGCACAGCATGTGCCCAGATGCCAGCAAACCCAACATCGCCAACCTCGCGCTGGAAGCTAACCAACCTGTCGACATTCAGGATGCGGTGCTCCTGCGTAGCAGCGACCATGCATTATCTAAATGATCTCCAAGCAGCCAGCAGCGGGCCCCCAAGACGTGACACTAACAGTCACAACAGAACTTTTCGCCATTGAGCAGAAAGATAATATCAGGGCGTAGAAGAAGATGGGTTTAGAACGGCCTGTGCCCGCCCTGCGCCATCCTCCTCGCACGCTCGCGCATCTCGGTCTCCGCGGCAAAAGTCCCAAACGGCTCCATGACCTTCTGCAGCTCAGGATATCCAACGTCGCCAGGAACCCAGCGAGCAGCAGGAGCAGCGCCGCCATCCTTGCCAGCTGCAGCAGTCTGAACACGAGGCCGCTTCGTCGCGATGAGCTCGGAAATCTGGCCGCCGATGCCGTCGACAAGCCGCTTCTTCGCGTCCGCGTTGAGCTCGGCGCCTTCGGCGAGCCCGGCGATGATCTGCTCGAGGTCCTCGTTTGAGACGCCCTGCCCATGAAGAGTAGCCGTTGCGCCTTCTGAGGGTTGAGGAGCTCGTCCCAGCGAAGCCTGCAGGCGGCCCAGCTCGCTCTCCAACTCCAGCTGCTGTTTCTGAAACGATTCCACCAGCTCGTCCGCGGCGTCGTGCTCGGTCTCGGCCTTGGCCACCTGCTCGACTGCCGCCTTCTGAGGCAAGATCGCCATGGAGATCTTGGCCGCGCCCGTCTTGGCGCGGTCGCCGAGGGCGTGCACCTGCGCGTGGAGCGGTTTCCTAGAGACGCTGCTGCTCCTCGGCCCATGCACCCGGGCCCTGTTTGGCGATGGACAGATTCGCCTCCAGGGCCTTGACCTCCGCAGCGAGCCTCGCCCCCGTCTCGCCGTCGGGCGAATCCTCCGGCTCCACCTGCATTGCGCCCTCGGCGCGCGGGTCCTGCAGCGGAGCCTTGCCATGCTTGCGCAGCTGGGCGAGCTCCGCCAGCGCCTCCTGCAGCGCCCGCGCGGTCTTGTCGTGCACCGCGCGAGAGACGGCATCGGCGCCGCCCCCCGCACCTTTGCCACCGCCATTAAGCCCCAGCGGCCGCGGCGGACGAGAACTGGGCTCGGCAGCAACGGTGGCGGGGCCCCCATAGACGACGGACTTGTGGAGTCTGCAACCGTGACGCTTGAGTTGGTTTCCCCATGTGACCGAAGGCAAACCAGTACGAGGGTGCACACAAGCTCGACAACACCAATCTTGGCGCTCTTTAGCAGAAGCAGCGCCATTGGCCATCAGCACGACGCAAGAAGTAAGGAAAGAGGATGTGACAGAACGCTGCAGTAGCGGACTCTGCGAAAGCTGTCGGAGGCCGTGATACCCCCCCCGCCAAAAAAGTCCAAGGCCTTCGAGCAGCAGCTACGGACCTTGAGCCAAAATGGCTACGGAGATGAGGAGGAGGAGGAGGAGGATGAGGAGGAGGAGGAGGAGGAAGAGGAGGAGGCGGAGGAGGAGGGGGGGAGGAGAGGCAGTAGGAGAAGGAGGAGGAGGAGAAGGAGGAGGAGGAGGAGAAGGAGGAGGGGGAGGAGGAGGAGAAGGAGGAGGAGGAAGAGGAGGAGGAGGAGGAGGAGGAGGAGGAGGAAGGGGAGGAGGAGGAGGAGGAGGAGTAGGAGGCAGATCGAAAAGGAAGAGGAGGATCGAGGATCGAGGGTGAGGAGGGGAAGAATTGGGGAGGAGGATCGAGGAGGAGGAGGAGGGAGGATCTGGGGACGGGCATCCGTAAAGCCCCGCAGGCCGCGAAGGACCAGCTCGCGGCAGAGCAGGGCGCGAGGGAGTGCGGCGGCGTCGAGATGACCTTCGAGGAATACGTGGTGCAGTTCGAGCGCGGGTACAGGCCTGGCTCCGAGGACACCGCGCAGCGTGCCAGAGGAGGGAATGTACCGTTGCCGCTTCTCGTCCTGGAGATCCTTCGGCGCCACATGGGCGGGCTCTCCTCGGAATTGTCCTGGTCAGAGGGCACACCTGGAGAGGTCTGGGGAGCACCTGTTCGTTCCCCCAGTGTGGAGGGGGGGAGGGAGGGGGACGAGGAGAAGGAGGAGCAGGAGGAGGAGGAGGAGGAGGAGGAGGAGGAGGAGGAGGAAAAGGACGAGGAGGAGGAGGAGGAGGAGGAGGAGGAGGGGAGCGTGCGCGGGCCTTCGGAGTCAAGGTGTCGTCGCTCTGTCCGCTCTGCGGCGTTGCGCGGCGCAGGGGGCAGCGTACGAGCCAGTCGCATCAACGAAGTTCCCTCGTCGTAGGTCCCCGCACAAAATTTCTGCATTGCGGGAAGACCAACATTAGAAGACAACCGTTTGAAGATCCTCAATCGCGCCGAAATGCCATTCCTGGGACTTCAGCGCCGCGAGCCAACGTGATTGTTGCGTCCTGACAGTCCTGGCTCGCGTCAGAACACCATTTCTGGAACTTCAACACAGCGATTCAGTGTTACTGTTGCGACCTGACGCTTCGAACTCGTGCCTGAATTTCGTCCCTGAGACTTCCACCATACGAATCCTTGAAACAGTTGCGTTTTGTTTGGGCGAATGTGCGCGGTGCTGAGGCGAGAGCCACAGTTTGAAAAGGAACCACCCTCCATCTTTCACGCTGTTGTAATAAGCTTTGAAGACGAAGGTGCGCGGCGCTAACGCGAGAGCCACATGTTGAAAGCCGTCCGCCCTCCATCCGTGAAGTTGACGCAAGATGTTAAGACGATTGCGCGCAGTGTTGAGGCGAACGCCACATTTTGAAAACGCCCCGTCCTCCATCTGTGAAGCTGCTGCTCACGTTTCAGACAGATGTGCGCGGCGGTAGGGTGACCCGCCTACCATCCGTGAAGTAGTTTCTAATTTTCAGTTTTAGGATCCTAAATTATCAAGAAGTGTCCGGCGAAACTCCTGGCTTGCTCTACTGACACGTCTGGGGGCGCGAGGGGGATTTATTCATTCCATAGGCTTGCGGCACATCCGCCGACCCTTTCAATTAGCCGGGGACCCTATATTGGGCCATCCTGGCTGTCTTGGAGGCCATTATCATGGCGGTCTAGGATTATTTGTGTTGATGCGTGTTAGAGTGTTAGAGTCCGTCTTCGACCGTCAGGGGCTGTCTTGGGGTTCTCTTGGGGAAACATAAGAGGGCCGTGTCGGCTTGCACGAGGACGCCATTGACAAGCACAATGGACAGCATTGACTTTGGGCCTCCTGGGGACCTCATAGGGTTCCGAGTGTATCAACGTACAGGGGCTAGTTGATACTCTTATCGGGTCATCGAGGCCGTTTCGGAGGCAACTTGGGACCATCTTCGAGACCGTACTGCGCCATCTTGACCGCATATGGTTCGCAGATGCACATCAACTTTCAACAGGAGACGGAGCATGTCACGAGGGAAAAGAGTCTAGTATGCACAGATTGTATAAAGTTAGGGCGCACAGCGCGCAGTTGGAAAGTGCACAAGTGTTCGGGCACGTGTGGGAGTAAGCTCCCGGAGTCCGCGTTTGCAGAGAAACGCCAATTCGTTCGTGCGAATAAGAACGGGACGATGAAGTGCAGATAGTGTGCAGCATCCGCGTAGGTCTCCCCGCAGAAGGTTCAATGTCGCAGTCGGCACTTGTCGGTGCGTTGCATGCTCGTGGAGACGGTCGAGTGGTGAGGGGTATGTGGTGGTGGGGAGGAAATGGAGTATGAGGATTATATGTGAGGATAAGGCGGATGACGAGGATACTTGACCATAGTTATGATGATGAGGAGGAGGACGAGGAGGAGGAGGAAGAGGAAGAGGAGGAAGAGGAGGAGGAGGAGGAGGAGGAGGAGGAGGAGGAAGAGGAGGAGGAGACGGCGGCGAGGAATGAGGGAAGAGGTGAGGGAAAAAGAAAAAGCCGAGGATGATGAGGAAGGGAAGGAGCACATGCGGGAGGATGTGGGGGTCTATCGAATAGCCTGCGGCCCATCCAGTTACCGTGCCTGGATTGTGAGGCACGGGACTTTGGATGTTCCTGGGTCGCATTGGGGGTTGTATGGGAGGTTTTTGGCAGCTCTTTCGGGCCTCTTGTGGATTTTCTGGGAGCCTGCCGCATCGGCGCACGGGAACCCGACACCAACACACCGATCCTTTTTGGAAGGGAAAATTTAGAGCTTCTGCTGAATGCTGTCGCCCGTGTCTTGAGCCCACGTGTCCCGCGTCGATGACCATTGCCAGCTTTGCGCGCGTGGGAACAGCGCGGGCCTCCTTCATTTTCCCCATGGAACGTTGGGTTTCCCACGGGCCGCGCGAGGCCCGTGGGCCGCGCGAGCTTTGCCAGCCCCACCAGCCCCAGAAGTCCCAGAGCAGTTGCCTGGACCACAAGGGCGACACCATGCGCGCGGGCCGCGCCGCGCGAGCCCGGCGAGCGGCGCGGGCCCCATAGGCCCCCCGGAGGCGCCAGGGCCGCGTCGGGCTTCTGGGCCTTGCGAGCCCCGCGGGCCATGGCAGCCCCATGGGCCCTGGGGGCGCCATGAGCCCCACGAGGCGTTTTGTCTTGTCCTGCGAGCCCCATGGCTCGTGCACCCGGAGAGCAAGGCGAGCCGCCGCAGGCCTTGCGGGCTACGCGGGGCCGCCCTGCCCCGGCAGGGAAAGGGCCCCAATTTTTCCCATTGGGGTCTTGGTGTCGGTACATCGGAAAGCCTTTTCGTCTCCAGCCACATCGGAAAGCCGACACCAGCACAAAGTCGGGCATGCCCGTCTACAGGAGGATGTTCAAACATGGGGAACAATAGTCTGGTGACGATTTGTCGTGCTTCTGTTGATTGTTTTTTTCAAATTAAATTATCCCAGTGCGACCCTACCTAGGAGTTGGAGCCCCTAGGAAAGCAGCATTAGTAGTAACAGTAAAGCTAAGCTAAAGCTAAAGCTAAAGCTAAAGCTCCCAGTGGGGGAACCGCTCCCAGGGGACCGGGGGAACCGCCCGGGGCGAAGCCCACTGCCCGGCCCCTTTGAGCAAAGAGAGTAAGAACCCTCTAGGCAGAGCCTAGGTAGGGAAAAACTGCCAGCATCCGCCCGTAGGAGGACACGCCCGACCACCGGCACCGAGGCCCCTGCCGGAGCGGCGGCCGCCCCGGGGAGCGGAGCTCCTCGACGACGTCGGAGGCTGGCCGGGGCCTGCGGGCCGGGAGGCTACGATTAAGTCGGGCCTGTCCCCCTACAGGGGGGCTTTCGACGAAACATAAAGAATACCCTAAAGATAATCAACAAATAGTCTGGGGACTACTTTTTGTATTTTTTATTACCCTTTTGGGGTATTTTGGGGGTATTTCTAATTTTTCGTCGAAAATCCCCCCGTAGGGGGACACGCCCGACATAAGGTTACGAGGGCGCCACGCTCTCGGGCCCCAGCCGCGCAGGGCGGCCGCGGCCCCCGGTGCGGGGAGCAGGCGGTGGATTGGGAGTCGTCGGGCGCCGCCCTCGGGCTCGCAGCGGACCAGGGAGGCGACGGGCAGGCAGGGGGCGGGCTCGGGGAGGGGTAAGGGAGCGGGAGGGGGGCACGGGGTCAGAGCCCCGAATCACCAGGGGTAACTCGGGTCAGGGTTAACTCGGGTTCGTTTTTCGGGAATCCGAACCCGACTTACCCCGGACCCGAGTTACCCTGGATAATTCGGGCGTCCAGAGCCCCACATCATCAGGGGTAACTCGTGTCAGGGCTAACTCGGGTTCCTTTTTCGGGAATCCAAACCCGCCCCGGACCCGAGTTACCCCGGATAACTCGGGCGCCCAACAGGGGTGGGGGGGAGGCGTGGAGGAGGGCGGCGTGGGAGGGGGGGGGGGGGGGGGGGGGCTTCGGTCATGGAGGAAACCGCCTCCTTCCCTCTCCTCCCTCCCCCGGAAACGCCCCGCCGGCTTCGCCTCTCGCCTGCGCTTTTTGTTTCCTGCCCTCCCTTCTGCGCGCTGCGCGATGTCTCCCTTTCCCCCTCTCCTCGCCCCCCCCCCCTGCGATTCAGAAGACCAGGACGGGCTCACGCTGGCCCCAAACGCAATTCCAAGTTGTATGAAACAATAGGTTCTTGATGCCGGTGTCGGCTCTCTGCCCTCCCATGCTGGCGGTCACGGAAGCCGTCTTGGGCCCTTGCTGAACCGGTTTGGGGGGTTATTGGTCCGTTTCGGGGCGAAATTGTATTTGTTTGCCGTCTTGGGCGCCGCGAAAGCCAACAACAAGGATGTGCGAAGAGCGTGCGCTGTCCCAAGGGAAGTGGACGATGTTTGTTGCTTCGTTTATTTTTCGGATGGGATTTTGGGGGCCCGAAGCGTTTTGGAGGCACCGCGGGCGACTTGAAGTGCTCGCTCTTTTTGCGTCTCGAAATGTCATGAGGGAAGAAAACACAGAGACACAAATCATCGACGATTCCCCAGAAAGTATTGAAACATGGTGCATGGGGGCAAGACGGACATCCAGAACATATGGAACATATAAAGCATCCGGGCATTAGTGGGTGTATTCTCTTGCACAGCTGTGCTCTAGAGCTCTAGAGCTCGGACCGCTTTATTTTCGTTCGTCGTCGTCGCTCGTTCGTTCGTCGTTCGTGCTCCCCCCCACGGCCACAAAAGTAAACTCCTGGAGGAAGGAGGCAAAAGCCTCCTGTCCCTCGCAGCTCCTTGGTGCAAGAGCCAGGGCACGCGTGCCACTTGTTTATTTGTGTGCTCCTGGGCCTCGTCAAAAGAAGAGGGATGACTCGGCGGCCAGCCTCGGGGGGGGAGGTGCGAGGGGGCGGGCCTTCTCAGAAGGCTCAACAAAATCCTCAACCCTCCGTGAAGTCTTCGAAGCCTTCCCCGAAGGCACAGAAAACCTTTCATGAGGCCGGAGAGCTCTTGGGAATCCCCGCCGTCTTTTGAAAGGGCCTTCTCCTTCTCACTCACTCCCCCCTCGCTCGCCGCCGAATGGTTGAGGACCCTCCCCTTCATCCCTCCACTCAAAGCTTCCCCCCCTCTGGAGGGAGGCATTTGAAGAATTCTTCTGCGGGGGCCTCCAGAGACCTCCACCAGAGGGCAAATAAAAAAGACGGGCAGGTGGCCTCCCGCGCATTCCGCCCGCGGCGCGCCTGGCACGCGAGGCAGGGCGGCGGCGCGGACTGGGAAGAACGACGGCTTTGCGAGAGAGAGAGAGAGAGAGAGAGAGAGAAAAAAAAAAAAAGAGAGAGAGAGAGAGAGAGAGAGAAAGAGAGGGCAAACGGAGGAGGGAGGAGGAGCAGGGGGAGAAGGAGGAGGATCAGGGACAAATGAGGAGGAATGAAGAGGGACAGGAGGGATGTGGGAGGAGGAGGAGGAGGAGGAGACCCTCCCTCCCCCTCCCCTCGTCCTGTGCTCTATCGAGACGACTTTTGCGACGACCGACGACGCCCCACGCGGCGCCAGCGAGGAGTACTTCCGCCGCCAGGCACTCTTCGAGAGCCGGGCCGAGCACATCTCTGGCCACAATTGCGCCGACGAGATGTGGAAGGCGCAGGCCGGTCGGGAACGGCGCGGGCTCCCAGGGTCCAGACCTCCCCAG
>CAUYUJ010018808.1:169148-171648 GCA_963575745.1 Prorocentrum cordatum | reverse complement strand
CCTCGAGTTCACGAAATGAGAGATCGCTCGGGGACACCTCTGAACAGTCGTGCGATCTCCTCGGACCGAACGAGGTCAGGCGTGTGGGCGCGCCGTGCAGCTGTGATCACCATTGATCCGAGCCGAGCAGGACAGGAAACCGTAAAACGCACGCGGGCGGGGGGTGATACCCCTCTGGCCCCTGGGGGCCGAGCTCGACGGCGCGGAGAGCACCGAGCAGGCTCCCTGGACACCCCAGAGGCCCCGAGAAGGAAAAAAAAAAAACCAGGCCGAAGAAAGGGCCGACGGCGCGCCCTAGAGACCAGGGGCGGCGAGAGCGATTAGAGGGGCCTGGTGCTACAGCGAAGCTGCTGGACTCACGTCGTCACGTAGTGTGCTGGTCGCCCATCTCTTTCCGTAGGATCCGCCACCCGTGTCAGCCCTTCTGGCCGTAGTGGATCTGGCGGTTCTTGTCTGGCAGTTTCTGGGCCATCGATTCCAGGTGGCCCGTCCCCATCTTCTGGCGGCCGCCCAGAACGTCGAGACAAGTCTCCCGAGGGCCGTCTGGGTTGACGCTCTTCAGTGTGATCTGGTCCGCGCTAGCGAACTGCATCCTGGTGTACTGGTCGTTGTGGCGCGTGCGCAGCCTGAGGTGGAAAAGAGCTCCGTGCCCGTCTCCATGCAAGCGAACTGCTGGTGGAAGGTACGCGGGAGCCCGTGCCCCTGCGGGGCCTCCTGCACCACGAAGGCCGGCGGGTGCTTGAACTCGGCGTGAGCGAGGTACAAATGTGGTGAGTTGGGGCTTCGCCTCGGGGAACTGCGCCGCCTCTGCGTCCATCTTGCCCGCTTCCCGAGCTGCGACGATCGAGGTAGCCGTGGGCGTGGTCACGATGCTGATCCGTTCCGAGTCCGCTAGGTCCCTGAGCAACTGGGCGTGCAGGCGCACCAACTTGGGGAGGAACGTGACCGCCTGCTGCAGGTCGCGCGACTTCAGGGCGCCCTCCAGACGAAGCATGATCGTGTCGTAGTCCCAGGTGTGCAGCGCGTGGGCCTCGAAGATGTCGCCCGCGTAGACAGAGCGGTGGTCTCGATCGTACAATATGTTGAGGCGGCGTCCTGCTCCCATGGGGGCCTTGCACTGGCGTGTGTGGGACTCCAGGGAGGACGGGGCGTAGAAGAAGTCGATCCTGCGTGATCGTCCGTGCGTCCCTATGAAGGTGTCCCCGCTGACAAAGAAGGTGTCGTGGTCCGAGAGGAACCGTTGCCGAAGACGTCCAGAGAGGCCCTCCAGCTCCAGGAAGGTGCCCACGGCGCTGTCGACCTCGCTCCACAAGTCGGGCCCGAGCAGGGACGAGGAGCCGAGAAACGTCACGTCCACGTAGTCGCCGAGCTGAGGTCCGCCCCGCTGAAGGGCGTGCGACGACTGCCCACAGACTCCATCATGGTGCGTGCCCACGAGGTCATAGCCTGGGTCACCTGGCGGTATGAGTAGGACTCGGATGGCACGGAAAAGGTGACGAACCATGAGGAGCACGTCCGAGGAGCGGCACTGTCGCGCCGCAGCGGCCCGTGAGCGCCGCGGGCGGAGGGTAGATCAGACGTAGGTGTGCCTGCAGAAACCGCTGATGTAGGAAGATGCTCCCCCCGAAGCTCTTGTTGGTCCAGCCGAAGGAGAGCTCCCAGTGGTAGTCGTGCTGAAAGAGGCTGTGGCGGCCGTCCAGAGTCGGGCGGCGGCTCATCCCAGGGAAGAGGATCTCGCCCATGTAGTGCTCGCGGGTGATCTCCTGCGCGCGGGTGCTGCCCGTCAGGTAGAGAGGGATGTACTCGTAGAGCCTGATGTGCTGAGCAGGTTGCGGCTCTCGCTCCTGAGTGTGTCCAAGGGCGCGGCGAGCGCCTGTCGACGTGCGGGCGGCCGCCCGCGGCGAGAAGCCGACGGCCGCGAGCAAGAGGAGAGCCGCCATGGGCCTCTTGGGCCCCGCGGGCGAGTGGGCATCGCGCGCTGCTCCCCTGGCGGGCGATGAACAGGGTGGGACGGCCGCGTGTCCCGCGCCCTTCAGCCGTGGCGGCGGCTACAGGAGGAGGAGGACGAGGAGGACGAGGAGGAGCAGGAGGAGTCAGAGGGAAAGGAGGAGGAGGCAGATGAAAGGCAGGAGGAGGCGGAGGTGGAGGTGGAGGAGGCGGAGGTGAATGACTAGCAGGAGGCGGAGGAGGAGGAGGGGGAGCAGAAACCCGAATCAGCTCCAAATCGTTGCTCAGACCTTTCCCGGAAAGCACCCTGGCAAGCTGTTTCTTGCTGCTCGCGGCCTCTCGGCGTCGAAAGCCCCAGGAATGTCACTCCCATCGGCGTCGCCCAGACAAACGAAGTATTATGTGTGCGTCGCCCCCCATCAGGGGCGACGCGCGAGTATATCAGCTCCGTGGCCGACGCTTTCGGGCCATCCCGCTCGGGAAACGATATGCTACAGAACGGTTCTACGATATGCTACAAGACGGGCGCGCGTCGCCAAGGAGGACATATAGT
>CAUYUJ010018808.1:146524-169048 GCA_963575745.1 Prorocentrum cordatum | reverse complement strand
CCTTGCTCATTCGGCGAACAAGCCATGCACGAAACCGATAAAAGCATAGGGAATGGACGTCCGAGCGATGGCCAGCGCTGGTCCCCGGAACCGTCCGAAGACGACTCGGGATGAAGAACCGGCCCCTGGGAAAGGGTCTGGACCTCCGGGGGCGCCGCATTGGAAAACATCAGGGCCGTCACACGTCTGGGTTGCGTGCAGCCGAGCACATCGGCGAAACGGCCACGGGATCGGGTGCTGCCAGGGGCGGGCCCTGGCCTCAAGGTGACCCCGGCCAGCTGTTCCAGGGAGCACCAGGTGGCCTCCAGAGCGCCACCTTGCGAGGCCCACAGGGGCCCCAGCGGCACTGAGAGGGGCAGTTGAGTTGACGGGGGGATGCAGGGCGTTGACCCGAGGGTCATCAGTCCAGGCTGGCCTCGGCAGGGCCCCCCCCCTCCCCCCAAGCAGTTCGCTATGAGCCTGAGGGGACGGGGTCCTGAGGTTGTTCGGCACGTTCGGCCGCCCGGGGGCCTTCCCAGGACGTGGGGTCGTCAACAGCAATTCGGGGAAACAGGCTGACTTGTGGCAGGCAGTCTGGGCGGTTCCAACACCTCAGGAAGGAACATGAAGAAGAAAAGGCGGAGGAGAAGGATAAGGGATCCGAGGGGGAAGGAGGAGGAGGAGGAGGAGGAGGAGGAGGCCCGCTTAGATCATACCCATTGCGGTCACAAGGGGTAGGTCGGGGATCGCTCCTCCTTCTCATCCTCCCACTCTTTATCTATCCTACTCCTACTCATCCCCCTCTTCTCCTCCCTCCTACGTTCTCCTCTTTCTCCTCCTCGTCCTCTTCCTCTTCCTTCTCCTTCTCCTCCTCCTCCTCCTCCTCCCCAAGAGCGCGAGGTGCCCATATCTCCCTCCCCCCTCCCCCCTTTCCTCTTCTCCCTCGTCACCCCTTCTTCCTCCTTCGCTCCTCCCTCAATCCTCTTCCTCCTCCTTTTCTTTCCCCCTCCTCCTCCTCCTCCTCCTCCTCCCTCCTCCTCCTCCTCCTCCTCCTCCTCCTCCTCCTTCTCCCCCTATGTCGCGTGGGTGTCAGGGGGGAGTCTCCCGCCATCCGCGAGTGCCTGGACGAGGCCTGCATGGGGAGGCTGCGGCAGGCGGACCCCGACAGGGCCCTGGAGGTTCTGCAGGACCTCAACCGACGACGACGACGACGACGACGACGACGACGACGACGACGACGACGACGACGACGACGACGACGACGACGACGACGACTTCCGCGGCGCCCCGCTTCTCCTCCTCCTCCTCCTCCTCCTCCTCCTCCTCCTGCTCTTTCCCTCCCTCCTCCTCCTCCCCCTCCTCCTCCTCCTCCTCCTCCTCCTCCTCCCTCCTCCTCCTCCTACTCCTCCTCCTCCTCCTCCTCCTCTCTCCTGCTCCTCCTCCTCCTCCCTCCTCCTCCCTGGTCGTCGTCCTTCTTCTCCTCTTTGCACTCCTCCTTCTCCTCCTCCTCATCCTCCTCCTCCTCCTCCTCTTTGCCCTCCTCCCTCTTCTGCTCTTCCCTCTTTTCCTCCCTCGTGTTCCCTCTCGCTCACTTCACTCCCTTCCTTTCTCTCCTTCCGCTTTTTCCTTCTTCCTCCCCCCTGCCTCTTCCCTGCACTTGACTCTTCCACTTACCCTAGCCGCTAGCCCTCCTCCTGAAGTGCTAGGCGCGCGGCTGGGCATGTGGCCAGAGGTCGACCTTGAGGAGGGGGCAGGCAGAGGAGGCCGAGAAACCACAAAGAGAAACCACCACTGCCAGGCACGCTGATTACAAGGGCCCCCCCTCCCTTCAAGGTGGGCGGATCCGTGTTTCAGCCCCCCGCCCCTCCAAAAGGGCGAGGGGGGGTCGTTGTCTTCGTTGTCCTCCTCCCCCCCTTCCTCCTCTTCCTCCTCTTCCTCCTCATCATCATCATCCTCATCCTCCTCCTCCTTCTCCTCCTCCTCCTTCTCCTCCTCCTCTCTCTCGTCTTCCCTCTTCCTTCCTCCTCCTCCTGCTCTCTCCTTCTCTTCCCTTCCCGAGGCCCAGAAGCTCCTCCTGTTGCCATCCCCCTGCGAATTTGACAACGTCTCCCTCCCCGCTCCTCCCCGCCTCGGCGGCGACCGGGGCTGCGGGACCGAGCGCGCTCCGGCGGGCAAGGGGGGAGGGGGTCGGATTTGAGGGTTGGTGTTAAGGGCCGGGGTTTTGGGGCCGGGACCGGGTGAAGGGTCAGGGTCGGGTTGGAGGGAGATGGGGTCGCACAAAGAGGGGGAGGTCAGGGAGTGGGGCAAGTAGGAGGCCGAGCACGCTCCGGCTGGCAGGGGGGGGGATGTTGGGGGCTGTGGGCTGGGGTTGGGGTTCAGGGTCATGGCCAGGTTCCGAAGAACACAAAACGGCATAACCATACGTAAATGTTGGGCGCTCCGCGCGGATTTCTTGGATCCGCGCTGGGCCCCCCGGCGGCGCCTGCGGCGCCGCCCCTGGCGCGCGGAGCGCGCGCCAGGGAGGGGGGGTCCCGAGCAGATCCAAGCAATCCGCGCGGACCGTCCAAAGTTTATGTTTATGCCGTTTATTCTTCTTCTAGGGCTGGAGAGAGAGATCGGGTCGCACGAGGACGGGGTTTAGGGAATAGGGCGTCTATGACATCTGCTCCGCGCATCTAGTTCCGACCCCGCCGTTGGTCGCCTGTCCCATATTAAGGAACGCAACTGTCGGGTTGGGAGGATGGGGCTTGGAGAAATGAGGGTATCCTTTCCCGTAATTATGCGGCCGAAGGTATCGTTCGTTGCATCCGGGTGCTATCTCTCAAACGCTTCATCCCCCCTAACCCCTTCCTCTCAACACGATTATTGTTTTCCTCACATATACATCGGCGCCTCTGGCGCCGGGAGGCGCTGGGACAACCAGTTGCTTACGGCTGATTTACTACCCCCTTTGCTAATTCTTTACGCTTCGCGTATCCCCACCAGCCCATCTCACAACAGCAACTCTTGCGAAGCATGCCGACAGTCGTGTTTTGCAGGCGTGTGTCCGCTTGGCCCCGCATATCTCCCCTGTTACTCCTTCCTCCCGCCTCCTTGTACATCCTCCTTGTGGGGGGGAGCGGGAGAAGGACGAGGCGGAGGAGGAGGGAGAGAAAGCGCTCCTCGTGGTTTGAGTCGTTGGGGGTTTCTCGTCCTGGTGTGAGTCGTTCGGGCCCTTCTTCCTGGTGTGAGTCGTTCGGGCTCTTCGTGGTGTGAGTCGTTCGGGCTCTTCGTCCTGGTGTGAGTCGTTCGGGCTTCTCGTGGTGTGAGTTGTTCGGACCCCTCGTCCTGGTGTGAGTCGTTCGGGCCCCTCCTCCTGGTGTGACTCGTTCGGGCTCCTCGTGGTGTGAGTCGTTCGGGGCCCTCGTCGTGGTGTGAGTCGTTCGGGCTCCTCGTGGTGTGAGTCGTTCTGGCTCCTCGTGGTGTGAGTCGTTCGGGCGCCTCGTCCTGGTGTGAGTCGTTCGGGCCCCTCCTGGTGGTGTGAGTCGTTCGGGCTCTTCGTGGTGTGAGTCGTTCGGGCCCCTCGTCCTGGTGTTTGGGGTTAGTGCGAAGAGGCAGTGGTTGAATACTATAGTCAATGTTTAGGCTGTTAAGGATGTTGGTGTTAGGGTTATGACATGTTATGACAATGGTGTTATTGTTGGAGGTCAGTTTAAAGTGCATCGTGTATGATTTAGGGTACGTGTTCGGTTGGATATTGAGGTCATGGTGACAGCTGCTAGGTTTTAGGGTTCAGCGAATGGGGTTAAGGTGTCCGGTTAGCGTGCGTGTGTGTGTGAGTGATTGAGTGACCGTGTGTGTTAGGGTTAGGGTCAGAGCGTTATGCTTTGGGTGTTAGGGTTTGCGTCAGGGTCTTGGCCAGGTTTGGGTTAGAGGATTCGGATTGTGGTGTTGGGGATCGGGTGTTAGGGTCAGCATTAACGGGTTCGGCTTCGCATTCGGGTTTAGGTTTGGCGTTCAGATTGGGGTATGTTTGAAGGGTTCGGGCGAGGGTTGTTGGGTAGTGTTTAAGGTCAGGGCCGGGCTTCGGGTTTAATGCTTAGGGTCAGAGGGCAGCTCTGGTCCCCGAAAGGGGAGTAGGGGAGGGGCTCTCTCCTGTCCCCAAGTGGGGGGTTCGCGGGCGATGGATCGGAAGGGGGAGAGGTTCGGGTCTGGGACGGCGAATGGGAAACGGGATGATGTTCTGCACCCCAGCAGCATAGGTGCATTTTTGAGTTGGAGCTGGAGCAAGAGATTCATCCCTCCCGCCAAGGGGAAACCCTCGTCGCTGTCGCCCTCGCCGCAGCCGCCGTCGTCGTTTTCCGCTGCCGTCGCCGTCGCCCTCGCCGCAGCCGCCGTCGTCGTCCCCGCTGTCGTCGTCGTCGCCGTCGTCGCCGTTGCCGTCGTCGTCGTCGTCGTCGTCGTCGTCGTCGTCGTCGTCGTCGTCGTCGTGAACGTCGCCGTCGTCGTCGTCGTCGTCGTCGTCGTCGTCGTGAACGTCGTCGTCGTCGTCGTCGTCGTCGTCGTCGTCGTCGTCGTCGTCGTCTCAAGTTCCGTCGCCGGCGGCGCCGCCGTCGCCGCCTCCCGGCAGCGGCGGCGCTCAGACGGCCAGCGGAACGCTCTGAGGCCGGCGTGCTGTCGTCGCCGTCGTCTTCCGAGGCAGGCCACCGCCGCAGTCGTGGCCACCGTCGCCGTCGTCGTCGGTGTGGTCGCGGTTGGCGTCCGTCGTCGGTCGCTGTCGCAGTCGCCTCCCGTCCGAGGACATCGCCTCCAAAGGCGACGTCAGGAACAAGTCGGCGTTCGTCGCCACCGCGCTGACCCGTTTCCCCCACCGCCGGGAGCCCAGGGGGGGGGGCGCCGCCTCGTCCTCCTTCCTCCTGGTCCTCCTCTTTCTCATTCTTTTCCTCTCCCCCCTCCTCCTCGTTCCTCCTCCTCCCCTCCTCCTCCTCCTCCTCCTCCTCCTCCTCCTCGTCCTCCTCCTCCTCCTCCTCCTACTCCTCCTCCTCCTCCTCCTCCTCCTCCTCCGCCTCCTCCTCCTCCTCACCCCTCCTCCACCTCCTCCCCCTCCTCCCCCTCCTCGCTCCCCTCCTCCTCCTCCTCCTCCTCCTGCCTCCTCCTCCTCCTCCTCGTCCTCCTCCTCCTCCTCCTCCTCCTCCTCTCCTCCTCCTCCTCCTCCGCCTCCTCCTCTCCTCCCTCCTCCTCCTCTCTCTCCCCCCTCCTCCAGCTCCTCCCCCTCCTCCCCCTCCTTCCTCCTCTCCTCCTCCTCCTCTCCTCCTCCTCCTCCTCCTCCTCCTCCTCCTCGCCTTCACCTCCTCCTCCTCCTCTCGTCCTCCTCCTCCTCCTCCCCCCTTCCTCCTCCCCCTCCGCTCCCCCTCCTCCTACTCTTCTTAGGGGCTTCCGAGAACCCACACACAGACCTCCAGCTCTGGGGGCCTTGTTTGTCATCCTCCTCTCCTTCTTCCCCTCCCTGTCCACCACCTCGTCCCCCCGCCATCATCTCCTCTTTGCTGCCACGACCCCTCGGACCGTAGTCAGACGTACTCGCACCAGCGGCAGCTGCGGAGCGCGGCGCCGCACGCTGAACACCGTGTGCCAAGCACAGCGGCCCGGCATGGTCGCTTGAACTGCCGGGCAACGCAGCTTTCTCTGGAATGGTTTCGCGAAGGGGCAGTCAATGGAGCACTAGGTACTAGATACTAGATGATGCAAAGGCGCACGCCCTTCGGAACATTCGTATCTTGGCATCTGCATTGTGCGCCTTCATATCTATTAAGACGGAGACTCTCGAGGTTGCCAGTCACGGGCGCGAGCAAAGGCGCGGGGTACAAGGGGAGACTTGTCCTTGGCAAGTTTGCGCAGCAGAACCAGTATCGACAAGTCGCGTCGCATACTTCCTTGCCGAGGCGAGGTTGTGATCGCAAAGGGCCCGATCCTCGCACGCCCTAACCGACGGCAAAACATCTCCCTGCTGACCGTCCAACGGAGCTATTCTTGCATCAGTTGCGTGAAATATTTCCCAGACAGCGCCATCAGCAAAATATACGTACTACATGACGTCTGAACAATCTGGAGAGTTCGGCCGTGCTGTAGGACCTACTTGACCAGAGCAGCGCCCAGAGCCGCCAATATGCATCACGATCGATCTATTGAGCGGCACGCTACATGGCGAGCGAAGTCTTGAACGGCATTTCCTCCTCCTCGTTCTTCCTCCTCCTCCTCCCAGAGGCCTCTGGGGACCCCAACAGGCCTCCAAGGGCCTCTGAAGACCTCTGAGGACCTTGTCGTCCTCCTCCCCGTTCTCCTCCCCGTTCTTCCCGCAACCACCCTGCCCACCACCACCTCCCTCCTCTCTGTCCTCCCTTATTCGCCCTTCGCCTCCTCATCCTCCTCATCCTCCTTCTCCTCCCTTCGCCTCCTCCTCCTCCTCCTCCTCCTCCTCCTCCTCCTCCTTTTCCTCTTTCTCCTTCCGCTGCAATGCGAACACGATGGCGGCGGCGACGATGCGACGACGGCGGCGACACCGACGGCGGCGACGATGGCGAAGACGACGATGGCGAAGACGACGGGCGACGTCGGCTTCGGCGGCGACGGGCGACGGCGACCGCGACGAGGACGTTGACGGCGATGCCCGCGATGACGGCGACGACGGCGGCGACGACGGCGGCGACGACGCTGACGAGGTCGGCGACGGCGGCGGCGGTGACGACGGCCCCGCCGGCAGGACGACGGCGCGCCCTGGCAGCGCCGGGAGCCGAGGGCTCCCGCGCTCGGCCTCGTGGACGAGGCCCCGGTGGGCGGGGCTTGGCGGGTGGCGGGAGGGGATGGGGGGGATCTAGGAGGGGGGCCGAGGAGGAGGAGGAGGAGGAGAAGGAGGGACCGAGGACGAGGGGGAGGAGGAGGTTCATCGCCCATAGAGGGAGAGTCAAGGGGGGAGAGAGGAAAATTGGGGTGGGGGCGCCCATCAGACGAGAACTTTTTGTTCCCGCCCGAGGCTGTGATCCACCTCGGGCGGGCCCAGCCGACAGGGCCCCCCACCCCCCAGAAACTTACTCTTCAGCCTCTGGGTCCGCGGTACCCGCCGCCCTGGCCTGGGCAGAAGCTCGATCCAGGAGCACCTGTCGACCAAGCTCTTCAGCCTCCGCTCTGGAGCTGAAACCAAAAGCGAGCAGCACGGAATCCAAGCCGAGGCGTGGAGCCACGGCCTGTTTCGAAAACGGGACGACCCTCGGCGCTCTTGGAGCCACGGCCGCCCCAGGGCCTCCCCGAAGTGCCTGGAGAAACGGCCCCTGGTCTCATCGGACGGGGCCTCCGAAGGCCCGAGCGCCACCAGAGGGTGCAAAACAGGATGAAAACCTTCTTTCAGCCTCTTTCGGACAGTGTACGCTGACCCCCCCGAGATCTTCTTGGGCCCCTCGCAGACTCCCACAAGACCTCGCTGCATTGGGGTGGTCGCATACTGCCAGCAAGACGGGCAATAAATTATCGGGGAATTATTGGGCACCGAGCCCTGCACTACACAGTGACCATTCACTCTCCAGGGCTGAACACCCTTGTCCAGGAGCCAGTCGGGATCCTCTGAGGCGGGCCCTGGAGGTTCCACCGCAGCAGCACGAGCAGGAGGCTCGGGAGGAGGGAGGACCGCATCACTGGACTCCGCCTCAGGAACCTCTAGGACCGACAAACCGTGGTAGTGCACCAGCCCCAGGTCGATTTTCTTGAGGTACTCGACCCCAACATTGTCCCGAATTTCGGACGAGGCCATCGAGGCCGCCAGCTGGGCCGAAAACTTGGCCGCGAGCTTGGCAATCAACTGGCATCCTTCTACCAGCTCAACGTCGCAGACGGCGGCTCTGGCTTGGGCCGCACCTTTCTTGGCGAAGCTATCTGCAGCATTGTTGCCGTCTCTGTCGAACGGCGAAATCAGGTCGCGCTCAACGCTGGCGGCCGACGTGTGGGCCTTGACGTGCTCGAACGGCCGAGCACGGAAATCTTCGCGCGCATGAGCCCGCCTCCACAGGTGGGCTCGCGGGTTGCACGCCGAAGTCGACATGCTGGGCGACTGGCAGCAACTTTGTGTACCCTTGCAGTCTGCCCGCACAGAGAACTGACCCAGAACATTCTGGGCGCACATCAGCATAGCATAGTCTTCGCCATCTCTGGCCGTGCCAGTGATGCCGATATCAGGCGGCACTGCTCCAAATAGCGCTCCGACGTAGCATCTGTCGGAGCCGTACAGCACCATGCTCCAGCCAGCAACTCTGAGGGACGGGTGGTGCTGGTCGAGGCCCGACCCATCCGTGAAGACGTACCCTCCTTCCAGGAGGATTGGCAGCTGGAGGGCGCCGTGCACCCACAGCCCCCAGCTTGGATTGAAAGGTGGTCTCCCCACGCATTGGCCAGGCTCAGGAAACAACCCCCGCGCGAACCTTTCCTTCCAAGCTGGCGGGCTCTGCTTCATTCTGTCGACCGATCTGGCCAACTCCGTGGGCATGCAATCCCGTCGGAAAACATCGTGCGCAGGGCAGGCATAGCAACGGTGAAACATGGTTCCCCGAGATGCTTTGCACAGTTGGCACTCCTCTGGGAGAGACGGCTCCTGGTCGTGAAGCCGGCCCTGGGTCCAGTGGGAACCTGCAACCAAGCCCCGAAGAGAGTTCTGCTCGTGGCGGCTCCAGGCCTCCGTCCAGTCACAAAACATCAGCTCAAGCAGGGGCCTCCAGCACACGTCGGTGACCCAGGCATCGTCCAGCAGGCTGAGCGCTCGGACGTCCGAGGCGCGTCGAGCCGCGAACGAAATCTGAGCTGCGATGCAGGCATGCGAGTAAAATCGCAGATCCCAGTCGACCCCCCGATCGTCCACCAAGGTCACCGCGTCCCGAAACCGCCATCCCACCCTCTGGGCTGTAATGGCCGCGGCAGCCACTGGGTCCTTGCAGGTTACCCATGGCCGCTCGGAAGCAGCATTCTTGTTTCCAGCAATCACCAGTGCCTCCAGGACCGCCCTCGAGAGCTGTCCGTCGGAGAGCACTTCGCAATACTGGCGGATCGAATCCGCCGTCGTTAAAATCAGAGGATCACGCCTCCAACCTTGGCGCCCACTACCCAGGTACAGCCCAACCGAAGACCCACTCGGGAATCTGCCTTCCGCGTGAGCCGCCAAAACTCGCAGCCCATGGAGCCTCGTGTCTCCTAGGCCGTGGACACAGGAGCCCCACATGGCAACTGCCGTGGGGCCTGAGCGGTGGATGCGAAATATGGTCGCGCCAGGGGCGACCGCCCTTGGGGGGGGGTATGGCCGCGTGCGGTGGACCCAGCGGCCGAAAGAGAAAGAGAGAGGAAGGGAGGAGGGAGTCGAGGGGGAGGAGAGGGTGGAGCAGCGGATCGTTAAGGATCGAGGAGGTGGAAGGAGGAGGCGATCGAGGGGGAGAGGGGGATCAGGAGGAGCGGGAGGAGGACGAAGGGGATGTGCGAGGAGCACTATGGATTCGGACGTGAGCCAGCGTCAAGCCCAACTCTTTCAAGCGACGAGGTCAGGCCGACGAGGGCTTGAAGAGCGGCGGATCCAGGAGGAGGGGGGAGGGATTGAAAATCGAGGAGGAGGAGGTGGAGGAGGATGAGGAGGAGGGGGAGGAGGAGGCGGAGGAAGAGGAGGAGGAGGAGGAGGAGGAGGAGGAGGAGGAGGAGGAGGAGGCGGAGGAGAGGGAACCGAGGCGGCTCGGTCGATGTGGGGTCAAGGGGCCGAGGGGTCGAGAGGGTGGTCGAGGTTCGGCGCGGGCCGGCAGCTCGAGGCAGGCTCGGGGGAGTCGTGGATCGAGATGGATGGGGGCTCGGTGGGGCCGACGGGGTCGAGGAAGGGGGGGAGGAGCAAGGACAGGGGTGTCTTCCCCTCCTGCTTCCCCCCCCCTCGCCTGCCCCATCCTCCGCCTCCCCTCCTTCGAAGTTGGAAAAAGCTGCATGAACAGAAAGTTTAGGCGCTCCGCGCAGATGTCTTGGATCCGCGTTGTGCCCCCCCCTCGGCGCCTCCCACGCCGCCCCTGGTGCGCTCCGCGCGCCAAGGAGGGGGTCCAGCGCGGGTCCAAGAAGTCCGCGTGGAGCGCCAAAAGTTTACGTTTATGCCGTTTTTGTTCCCCCAGACAGGGGGCCTTCCCCTTCCCCTCCTGCTTCTTTGACCCCCCACCCTGGCCGGCCCCCTCCTCCGCCTCCCCCTCCTCCGCCTCCCCCTCCTCACCTCCCCCTCCGCCTTTTCGTACTTCCTCCGTCTTGTCGTGTTCGCATCCTCGTGTCCTTCAGGATCCTCACCTCCCACGCCGTGTTCGCATCCTCCGCCTTTTCGTCCTTGCTCCCCCTTCCCCTCATCCCATCCGAAGGATATTGAGGCTTGGCCGATGCTTCCGCCAGCGCCCGCATCACTGCCCCCCCGTCCGGCAAGGCTTCTGAGCTGCGATCCAGCTGGTCCCTGCCAGCTGCCTTCAACAGGCCCCCAACAGCAGACTGAGGCGGTATCAGATCTCGGAGCGGACGAGGGACGAACGGGGCGCAAAGATGTGGCGAGAAGCAGCGAGGAGGAGGAGGAGGAGGAGGAGGAGGAGGAGGAGGAGGAGGGTGAGGAGGAGGGAGGAGGAGGAGGATGAGGAGGAGGAGGAGGATGAGGAGAGGAGAGAGAGGAGGAGGAAGGGGGCGAGGAGAGGGGAGGAGGGGGAAGGTGAGGTGGAGAAGGAGGAGGAGGAGGAGGAGGCGGACGAGGGGGATTTGGGCTCCGTCGCCAGTCCCTTTCCTGGATACACGGCCGCCTCCCAGCGCAAGGAGGCGCCAGGAAAGTCAGCTGCGTGCCGCTGATTCGCCAACCCCTCCTGCTATCCTCCCTTCCGTTCGCCTCGAGAGGCATCCCTTCGCGTCTGTGTTTGCTGCTGCTGCTGTTCCTCCTCCTCCTCCTCCTCCTCCTCCTCCTCTTCGTCCTCCTCCTCTTCCTTCGTTCCCGCCTTCTCCTCTCTCTTCTTCCCCGCATTCTATTTTTTCTGATCACTCGCCTCCTCTTGCTTGCCCTCCCTCCCTCCCCCATCGTCCCCTCTCCGCAGCCGTCTTGCCTCTCCGCAGCCGCTCAGGTTCTTACTACGTACCGAGGCAGGCGCATTACATATCCCTGAGCCCCTTTTTTTATCTTACCATCCATGGTGGCAGCCAGCAGCATGCAGAAGGCCGGCGTCCTGGCGGGGCTCCTGCCGCTGACTGGCGCCCTGAAGGTCAACTACGGCCCGTCCGAGCAGCTCAACTGCGGCGGTGTGGCGCTGAACTTCGAGGACTTCGTGCAGAAGTACGAGCGCCAGTACTCGCCTGGCTCGGAGGAGTTCGAAGATCAAACTCGGCGGCGAGATCCGGACGCTACCCTCGCGGATCAACGAGTCAGGCAACTCGATGGGCGATGGGGGTAGGGTTCGGATGTCTCCACCTTAAAAGACGGCAGAAGCATTCCTCGGAGCTCCGCGCACTGGCGCCTCGCGCGCCAGGGGCGGCGCCGGAGACGCCGCCAGGGGGGCCCAACGCCAATCCAAGAAATCCGTGCGGCCCTCCGAGACAGTATCGAAGACGCCTACAGCGAATCACTGCCGCCCCCTGCCTTTGTGGAAGCGCCTATGTGGCCGAACGTTGAGGCCAGACCTGCCAAGCTATCGGACCATGTGTTCCCCGAATCGGTTTGGAAAGCCTTCGGGGAACACGTGGGCATCTTGAAGGTCATCTTGGCCGCCTGGAGGCCATTTTGACCCTTTCGAGCCTTCTTGGAGGACGTCTAGGGCTCTTGGGCCGTCTTGGAGGCCTCTTGTGCCGTCCTGGGGGGCCTCTTGGGGCCGTCTTGGGCCTCTTGGGCGATCTTTGGGGGCACTTGGGCCGTCTTGGGCCGTCGGATGGCCGAAACAAAGCAAATGCCACAATCCTTCCAAAACTCATGGGAAATCAATGCTTGTTGCCTTTTCGGGCCTTCCTGGAGGCCTTCTTAGAGGCCTCTTGGGCCACCTTGGTTCCATCTTCGGCCGTCTTGGTGGGCCCCTGGCCCGTCTGACGCCGTCGGAAGCCGTTGAGGGGGCCTCTCTGAGCCGACTTGGGGCCCTCTTGGAATGCTCCAGGGCCGTCTTGAGGGCCTCTTGGGGCCGTCTTGGGGGCCTCTTGGGCCGTTCTGGGGCCATCTTGGAGGCCTCTTGGGCGATCTTTGGGCGATCTTTGGTGGCTCTTGGGCCGTATCGGGCCGTCGGAAGGCCGAAACGAAGCAAATGTCAAAGTCTTTATTTATTTATATATACACACACCTATACGACCACCCTTCGGGTGGTAAGGAGGTTCGGGAGGGGGAGGAACCAACGTCTCACTCGATCGGTCTCACTATCGATCTCACTATCGATCTCACTATCGGTCTCGCTCGATCGATCTCACTCGATCGACCTCACAATCGATCTCACTCGATCTATTTCATTCGATCGATCTCACAATCGATATGACTATCGATCTCACAATCGATCTCACTATCGATCTCACTATCGATATCACAATCGATCTCACATTCGGTCTAACTATCGATTTCACTATCGATATCACAATCGATATCACAATCAACGTCATCATCATCAACAACATCATCGTCATCAACATCATCATCATCATTATCATCATCATCAGCATCATCGGGACACCATCATCCTCATCACCTCATCACCATCATCATCTACATCATCAGCATCACCATACTCATCATCGGGACTCCATCATCGTCATCATCATCATCATCGCATCATCACGACCATGCACAACATCATCCACATCATCATCATCATCATCATCATCATCATCATCATCATCATCATCATTCACATCATCATCATCATCATCGTCATCATCATCGGGACACCATCATCATCATTCGCAACATCATCATCTTCAACCTCATCATCATCGGAACACCATCATCATCGTCGTCACCATCATCATCACCATAATCATCATCAACTTCATCGGGACACCATCATCATCATCATCATCGACATCAGCATCATCACCACAATCATTGGGCCACCATCATCAAAATCATCAGCATCACCTCATCATCAACATCATCATCATCATCATCATCATCATCATCATCATCGGGACACCGTTATCGTCATCATCATTATCATCATCATCGGGACACCATCATCATCATCACCATCATCATCAACAGCATCATCATCAACCTCATCATCATCATCATCATCATCATCATCATCATCATCATCGGGACACCATCATCATCATCTTCATCATTCTCATCATCATAAACTCATCTGATCATCATCAACATCATCAGGATCATCAACATCACCATCATCATCATCGGGGCACCATTTTCATCATCATCAGCAACATCATCATCATCAGCATCATCATCATCATCATCATCGGGACACCGTTGTCGTCATCATCATTATCATCATCATCGGGACATCATCATCATCATCATCACCATCATCATCAACAGCATCATCTTCAACCTCATCATCATCATCGGGACACCATCATCATCATCATCTTCATCATCATCACCATCATAAACTCATCTGATCATCATCAACATCATCAGGATCATCAACATCACCATCATCATCATCATCGGGGCACCATTTTCATCATCATCAGCAACATGATCATCATCATCAGCATCATCATCACCGGGGCACCATCATCATCACCACCATCACCATCATCATCATCATCATCATCATCATCATCATCATCAACATCGTCAACAACATCATCATCATCATCATCATCATCATCATCATCATCATCATCGGGACACCATCACCACCACCATCACCATCATCATCATCATCATCATCATCATCATCATCATCATCATCATCGTCAACATCATCAACATCATCATCATCATCATCATCATCATCATCATACATCAATCATCATCATCATCATCAGCATCAGCAATCATCATCATATCATCATCATCATCATCATCATCATCATCATCATCATCATCATCATCCATTCATCATCGGGGCACCCGACGGGACACCGGCGGGACACCGGACACCGCGCCGCCACCGGCCCCCGAGCGGGACACCGGCGGGACACCGCGGGGCACCGGTTGCCGGTAAGGGAGACTTTTGGTCCAGCCCGCGCCTCAGCTACAGGAGACTGATTCTCGCCCGCCCACGCAGCTTCGCCTCGCCCGCATGCACGGCACGCACGAACACGAAACCGAAACCGATTTCCCGGTAGGGGGGCTCTCATTCCACTTCGATCTCACCCCCTCACCTCCGATAATCAATAAATATATATATTAATATATATAATATATTATATATATATATATATAATAAAAAGATCTGCGGAAAATCAGTGTTTTGGGCCTTTTCTGGCCTTCCTGGAGGCTCTCTTGGAGGCCTCTTGGGCCGTCTTGGGCCAGCTTCGAGCCAACTTCGGCTATCTTGGTGGGATCCTGGCCCGTCTGACACCGTCGGAAGCCGTTTGGGGGGCCTTTCTGGGCCGACTTGGGGCCCTCTTGGGGTGCTCCAGGGCCGTCTTAGAGGCCATCTTGGGCGTATTGGAGACCTCTTGGGTCGTCTTTGTGCTCTCTTGGGGCCGTCCTGGGGGCCTCTTGGACAGTCCTGAGGCCATCTTGGAGGCCGCTTGGGCGCTGTGGGGGCGACCTTGGGGGCCGCTTGGGCCGTCTTGGGTCGTCGGAAAGCCGAGAAGAAGCGAATGCCCAAATTCTACAAAACCTAAGGCCAACCACTGATTTTGGCCTCTTCGGGCCCTCCTGGAGGACCTCTTGGAGGCCTCTTGGGCCGTCTTGGAGGCCGTCTTGGACCATCTTGGGCGAACTTGGAGGCCATCTTGGACCATCTTGGAGGCCATCTTGGGCCAACATGACCATCTTGGAGACCATCTGGAGCCGTCTTGGAGGAAACATTGGGGGAATTATGCTCCGTGGCAATCCTCCCTGGACCCCGGCGGGACGCGCCGGAGCCCCAGGGGGAGTTCTTTTGGAAAAGGAACCCGAACCAAAACCGGAAGGATTCAGCACGCCAGGCACCCCTCTTGCAAGCAACAGGGGGCGGCGGATCGAAGACGCCTACGGCGAATCACCGCCGCCCCCTGCCCTTTTGGAAGCGCCTTTGTGGCCGACAGCTGGGCCAGAGTTTGGTCAAGCTATCGGGCCAGTTGTTCCCCGAGTCGATTTGGAAAGACTTCGGGGAACGCATGGGGGAGCAAGAAGAGGAGGAGGGGGATGAGGAGGAAAAAATGAGGAGGAGGAGGAGGAGGAGGAGGAGGAGGAGGAGGAGGAGGAGGAGGAGGCCTCTTGGGCGCCTCTTGGGATACTCCTGGTGCCTCCTGGGAGCTTCCTGGGGGCCTCTTGGAGGCTTTTGGGGGGCCTTGGGGCTTCTTGGGGGCCTCTTTGGCCGTCTTAGGGTGTTCCTGGCTTGTCTGACGCCGTTGGAAACCGTCTTGGGGGCCTGTCTGGGTCGTCTTGGGGTCCTCTTGGGGCATATGAGGGATTCTTAGAGGCCATCTTGAGCGTCTCGGAGGCCTCTTGGGCCGATTTGAGGCCCTCTTGGGGCCGTCTTGGGAGCCTCTTGGGCCGTCGGCCTGTTTTGAACACTTCGGTGACTTCGTGGGTCACCAATCGGTCTGGTACGACGTGTGCCCCCGAAAGCCCCCCAGCATCGAGAGATACTCCGTGAGCATGTGCGCATATGTATAATGTAAGATCCCCCTCTCTCTATCCCCCTCAGTCTATGAGCGCTCCTTTCTCCCAGCCAGGAGGCCCCCAAGAGCCCCCAAATGTGCCAGACGGCGACAGAGCACTCCAAGACTGCCCAAGACGCCCCCACGAGACTCCCGAGAACCCCCAAAACGACTTGACTGCACGTACTCCGGACGTGCACTCCGCGAAGCGAGAGGCATATGGGACATCCTGGAAACCTGGGAAATATTTGAAACTATGGGCAATATAGGAAATATGGGCGCTGTGGGGGCGATCTTGGGGGCCTCGTGGGCGTCTTGGGTCGTCGGAAAGCCGAGAAGCAGCGAAATTGAAAAGCCTTCAAAAACCTCAGGAAAATCAATGATTTTAGTCTCTTCCGGCCCTCCTGGAGGACCTCTTGGAGGCCTCTTGGGCCGTCTTGGAGGCCTCTGGGGGGCCTCTTGGGCCGTCTTCGGCCGTCTTGGACTCTCTTGGGCCGTATGGGAGTCCGTCTTGGACCATCTTGGGCGGACTTGGAGGCCATCTTGGAGGCCATCTTGGAGGCCATCTTGGGCCAACGTGGCCATCTTGGAGACCATCTTGGGCCATCTTGAACGAACAAATCTGAAAATTGCGGGCCTTCGGGTGGCCGGCGGGACGGGCCGACGCCCCAGGGGGAGTTCTTCTGGCACAAGAACCAAAACCAACACCGAAAGGGTCCAGCACGCCAGGCACCCCTGCGATGAATCGACAGGGGGCGGCGGATCGAAGACGCCTACGGCGAATCACCGCCGCCCCCTGCCTTTTTGGAAGCGCCTATGTGGCCGAACGTTGAGGCCAGACCTGCCAAGCTATCGGACCATGTGTTCCCCGAATCGGTTTGGAAAGCCTTCGGGGAACACGTGGGCATCTTGAAGGTCATCTGGGCCGTCTGGAGGCCATTTTGACTCTTTCGGGCTTTCTTGGAGGTGGGCCGTCTTGGGGGCCTCTTGGGGCCGTCTTGGGCGATCTTTGGGGGCACTTGGGCTGTCTCGGGCCGTCGGAAGGCCGAAAAGAAGCAAATGCCACAATCCTTCAAAAACTCATAGGAAATCAATGTTTTTTGCCTTTTCGGGCCTTCCTGGAGGCCCTCTTGGAGGCCTCTTGGGCCGTCTTGGGCCATATTAAGGCCATCTTCGGCCGTCTTGGTGGGCTCCTGGCCCGTCTGACGCCGTCGGAAGCCGTTTGGGGGGTCTCTCTGGGCCGACTTGGGGCCCTCTTGGAATAAGGCCTCCTGGGCCCTCTTGGAGGCCTCTTGGGCGATCTTTGGGCAATCTTCGGGGGCTCTTGCCGAAAAGAAGCACATGTCAAAATCCTTCAACAACCTGAGGACAATAAGTGTTTTTGGCGTTTTTTTCTGGCCTTCCTGGAGGCCCCTTGGGGGCCTCTTGGGCCGTCTTGGGCCACGAGCCAACTTCGGCCATCTTGGTGGGTTCCTGGCACGTCTGACGCCGTCGGGAGCCGTCTTGGGGGCCTCTCTGGGCCGACTTGGGGCCCTCTTGGAGCACTTCGGGGCCGTCTTAGAGGCCATTTTGGGCGTCTTGGAGGCCTCTTGGCCCGTCTCGGGGCCCTCTTGGGGCCGTCTTGGGGGCCTTGGGCCGTCATGGGGCCATCGTGGAGGCCTCTTGGGCGATCTTGGGGCGACCTTAAGGGGGTCTTTTGGGCCGTCTCGGGCCGTCGGACAGCCGAAAAGGCGCAAATGCCCAAATCCGTCAAAAAACCTAAGGAGAATGAATGATTTTAGCCTCTTCGGGCCTTCCTGGAGGACCTCTTGGAGGCCTCTTGGGCCGTCTTGGAGGCCTCTTCGAAGCTTCTTGGGCCAGCTTGAGGCCATCTTAGGCCGTCTTGGGTGCATCTTGGGCCGTCTTGGAGGCATCTTGGGGCCATCTTAGCCGTCTTGGAGACCATCTTGGCCGTCTTGGAAGCATCTTGGAGGCCATCTTGGAGCCGTCTGGGGCAGGAAAACCTACGGCAACCACCTCCGGAAGAGCCTCCCCGGACCCTGGCGGGACGCGCCGAAGGCCCAGGGGGAGTTCTTTTGGAAAAAGAGCCAAAACCAAAACCGAGAGGGTCTAGCACGCCAGGCACCCCTGCGATGAATCGACAGGGGGCGGCGGATCAAGTGGTCTTCGGCCCATCCCGCCACCGTGCGTGGGTTGGGGGTCAGAATTCTCAGGGATTCTTCTTGGGGTCCCTTCGGAGCGCTCTCGGGGGCCTCTTGGGGGCCTCGTGGGGGCCTCTTGGAAGCCTCTTGGGGGCCTCTTGGAGCCTCTTGGGGGCCCCTCGGGGCCGAGGGCTCGAAGTGTGCGTTCGGGTCTCCCCTCTGGGTCCCTTCTCTGTCGGGCCGTCGCTTGGAGCATCGGGAGGCCGAAAAGGCGAGAACGCCACAAAAACGTCAGAAACCTCAGGGAAATCAATGATGTTGGCCTCTTCGGGCCCTCTTGGGTGGCCTCTTGGAGGCCTCTTGGGCGTCTTGGAAGCTTCTTGGACCATCTTGGGCGTCTTGGGGCGATCTTTTGGCGTCTCGTGTCTCTTCTGTGCCCTCTCGAGAGACCCTCCTGGCCCGTCTTTGGATCCTCCTGGGCCCGAGAAAGCCACGCGAGAAGACGCGACAAGGCTCATGGAGCACGCGAGAGGCCTCAGGAGATTTGGCAATTGGGGGTCCTGGCCCCCTAGAGATTTCTCAAGACGAGTGAGGATGGAAGCTTCGTGGATTGGGCAAAGGACCTGACGACACTCGAAGCAGAAAAAACGCCATAAACATAAACTTCTGGCGCTCCGCACGGATTTCTTGGATCCGCGTTGGCCCCCCCCCGGCGGCGCCTCCGGCGCCGCTCCTGGCGCGCTCCGGCAGCGCAGATCCAAGACATCCGCGCGGAGCGTCACGAGAGGTTCGTGCCGTTTCTTCTTCTTCTTCGTCTTCATTTTCTTATTTTTCTTCTTCTTATTATTATGATTATTCTTCTGTGTCTTCCTCTTCTTCTTCTTCTTCTTCTTCGTCTTCTTCTTCTAGTCGGGGGCGGCACAGAGGGGGGTGATGACTAGGGGGGGTGGATATCATGGCGGGGACCATGAGATCTCCCCAGATTTCAGGGCGCCTCTTCTTGTTTCATTACGTCCCTGGCCCCCCCGCTGGGCCGCGCACAAGCCGCCGGTCATAATTTGCACCCCCCCTCTTGGACACCCCCCTCTTGGCCGCTCCCGATCTAGACACGCCCACTCCGTGCCCAGCGGCACGGTGGCGGATGTCGGCACGGTGCTCCGTTGCCCCAGAGGAGTACGCGCAGCGCCAGGCCCTCTTCGAGAGCAGGGTCGACCACATCACCAGCCACAACTGCGCCGAGGAGCCGTGGAAGGCGCAGGCCCCAGGGAGGGGGCGAAGCTCCTAGGGATTCCTATGGATTCCTAGGGACTCCTGGGGATTCCTAAGGATTCCCAGGGATTCCTAAGGATTCCTGGGTCGTGAAATCCTTAGGAATCCTTGCGAATCGTAAGGGGTCGCCGGGTTTCCGAAGGATTCCACTAGGGACCCGGACGAAGGATGCCCAGGGCGTAAGAGACAAGCACACGGGCACAAACGATCGCCGGCTCCCTGGAGCACCAAAGGTCGGGGGCGGCAAAGAGGGGGGTGATGACTGGGGGGGGGGGATATCATGGCGTGGGCTATGAGATTTCCCTAGATTTCATGGCGCCTCTTCTCATTTCATTACGTCCCTGGCCGCCCCGCTGGGCCGCGCACAAGCCGCCGGTCATAATTTGCACCCCCCCCCTTTTGGACACCCCCCTCTTGGCCGCTCCCGAAAAAGAAGAGGTGGGAAGTGGAGGGGAAGGCGAACATCCAGACTCTTGGGATCCGTGCCTATTGTTAAGCCAGGCCTGTCCCTCTAGAGGAGGAATACTCAAGCACAGTCAAACACTAGTCCGGTCCCAGCGGTTTTCTTGTGGCTATGTCTGAGTACGATATGTGTGAGCAGTCTGGGTTTCTGTTGTAGCTTCCGTCCGGAATCCGCCTGTAGGGGGACACGCCAGACCTAAGCCCTGGCCTGTGTGTCCCTGGGCCCCCTCGACAAAGCGCACGCGAGCCGCCGAGGGCCGCCGCCCCCCCCCCCCCAAGCGGGGGCGCGAGGGCACCGCGCAGGGGTGCCGCCGCCGCGGCCGGGGCCGCGGAGCCGTCCCGCTGGGCGGCCGGGGGCCGCGAGATTGATGCCTTCCAGGATTGCCCATGTGCCTATACTTTAAGTCGGGCCTGTCCCTCTACAGGGGGAATATTCAAGAGTAGTCAAAAGATAGTATGGGGACGATGTCTTGACTACTTCTGCTCATTTGGGAGGTATTTTTTATATTTTTCCATTTTCGCCCAAAACCCCCCTGTAGGGGGACACGCCCGACATAAAGCTATACCTATACGACCGCCCTGCGGGCGATAAGGAGGTTCGGGGGGATTGAGGTCAAAGGCCCACCCTGACTGACCTCCAGCCTGTCACCTTGATCTCGTCTCTCTCTTTCTCTCTCTCTCTCTCTCTGTCTCTCTCTCTCTCTCTCTCCCTCTCTCTCTCTCTCTCTCTCTCTATATATATATATATATCAGAGTCTCACGCCCGAGCCTTCCAGGATTTCCCATATATTTGCCAATGTTTTCCCAGGGCAGTTTTCGTTTCGATTTCGTTTTGCAGCAAAGGCGGATTGGAGACAGAAGCCGGGGAAAACGAAAGCAAAACGAAAACGAAAAGCACCGTTTAGGTTCAGCCTTGTTTCCCCATATTTCCCATATTGCCGATACTTTTTCGATATTTCCCAGGTTTCCAGGGAGTGCACGTCCGGAGTACGTGCAGTCAAGTCGTTTTGGGGGTTCTCGGGAGTCTCGTGGGGGCGTCTTGGGCCGGTTTGGAGCGCTCTGTCGCCGTCTGGCACATTTGGGGGCTCTTGGGGGCCTCTTGGAGGCTTCTTGGGGACTTCTTGGGGCTTCTTGGTGACGTCTTTGGGGTCTCTTTGGGCTTCTTGGGGGCGTCTTGAGCCGTATTGGGCACTGTTGCGCCTTTTGGCCCCTGCGCAGGCCGTATTGGGGGCCTCTCGCGGTCGCCTGGGGGCTCTCTTGGGGTCCTCTGGGGCCGTCTCGGGGGCCCCTTGGGCCGTCTTGGGGACCTCCTTGGACGTCTTGGTGCGTCGCCTGCCTGGCCGCCGACGCAAGCAAGCGTCTTCGGGGAAGGCTCAGACAACTTCTCAGAAAGCCAGGGGTCACCAGCCTCGAACTTATCCCTATCCTTGAGATTGACACGCCAAAAGGCGATGACAATCTTAGGGATGCACCCTCAGAAACTGAGGGAATCTCTAAGATCGCCATCGTGATGAGGCGATGCCCAACATAGGGATAGGGATATGTTCTGGGCTGGTAAAGGGGGGCATTCGAGCGAGAAGGCCTCCTCTTCCCCCTCTCGCTTCCCCCCCTGGCTTGCCGCCAATCTGCTGGAGGCATCCAGGGCAGACGTCTCCTGCCTGGCCGCCGACGCAAGCAGCGTCTTCCGGGAAGGCTCATAAAACTCCTCAGAAAGACAGGGGGGCATCAGGCCAGGATCGTCGATGCGATGAGTTCCCCCAGGGGGGTAAGGACCGCAGCTCCCCCAGTCATGGCTGGTCGGGGCATTCGAGCGAGAAGGCCTCCTCTTCCCCCTCATTCCTCCTCCTCCTCCTCCTTCTCTTCCCCTTCCCCTTCCCTTCCGCTTCCCCCTGCTCGCTTCCCAGTCTGCTGGAGGCAGCCAGGGCTCCAGGGCGGGGATACAGCGTCTGCAAGCCTGGGCCCGTTGAGCCTCGCTCCACGACCCTCCTCCTCCTCCTCTTTTTCCTCCTTCTCCTCCTCCTCTTTCCTGCTCCTCCTCCTCCTCCTCCTCTTTTTCCTCCTCCTCCTCCTCCTCCTCCTCCTCCTCCTCCTCCATTCCACGACCTTCCTCCTCCTCCTCTTTTTCCTCCTCTTCCTCCTCTTCCTCCTCCTGCTCCTTCTCCTCCTCCTCCTTCTCTTTTCCCTCTCCTCCTCTTTCTCCTCCTCCTCTTTTTCCTCCTCTTCCTCCTCCTCTTTTTCCTCATCTTCCTCCTCCTCCTCCTCCTCTTTTTCCTCCTCCTCCTCCTCCTCCTCCTCCTTCATTGCTTTTCCTTATGAATTGCTTCTCCCTGTCACACCCCGAGGCCAGTTTTAGGGCGGGCCGGGCGTTTCTTCTGAGACTGCCTCACTGTTCATGACCGTGAAGCTTTAACAGCGGCAACAGTTTCACACATGGAGGGCGGGTCGTTTTCGACATGCGGCTCTCGCCTAGCGCCGCGCACATTCGTGCTTTTGCAAGAGTTTCACGGATTGAGGGCGAGTGGTTTTCAACATGAGGCTCTCGCTTTAGCGCCGCGCACATTCGTTTCAAACATTTGCTAGAGCTTCACGGATTGAGGGCGAGGGGTTTTCAAGATGTGGTTCTCGCTTTAGCGCCGCGCATATTCGTTTTATAATGGAAGAGCTTCACGGATTGAGGTCGAGTCGTTCTCATTTTGTGGTTCTCGCTTTAGCGCGGCGCACATTCGTTTTAAACATTTGCTAGAGGTTACGGATTGAAGACGGTTCCTTTTCAAAATGTGGTTCTCGCCTTAGCGCGGCGCACGTTCGTTTCAAATAACTGCAAGAGTTTCACTGGTTCCCATCATCAACATACCAGAAATTGTGTTTTGGACGGATTCTGGATTATGCGGGTGCAGCAGTTACGTTGATTCTTTGTGTT
>CAUYUJ010018808.1:99024-136524 GCA_963575745.1 Prorocentrum cordatum | reverse complement strand
CCTCGATCTCCGCGGCCCTCGCCTTCGCCTCGATCTTCGCGGCCCTCCTCGATCTCCGCGGCGCCCCCCCACTCCACGCGGGCGGCCCAATGAGCGGCAGCCGCGCCCCAGAGGGCGTAGACATCACCAGCGTCGCCACGGGCGTCGACAAGTTCTGGGGGATCACCGCCGTCGGCACGAAGATTGTGGCTGCCCCTCGCAATTCCGACAAGCTCCTGGTCTACGACACGGAGCCGAAGGCCGTGGGGGGCGTAGACATCACCAGCGTCGCCACGGGCGTCGCCAAGTTCAGCGGGATCACCGCCGTCGGCACGAAGATTGTGGCTGCCCCGTGGAATTCCGACAAGCTCCTGGTCTACGACACGGAGTCGAAGGCCGTGGAGGGCGTAGACATCACCAGCGTCGCCACGGGCGTGTTCAAGTTCTGGGGGGTCACCGCCGTCGTCACGAAGATTCTGGCTGCCCCTTGGAATTCCGGCAAGCTCCTGGTCTACGACCTGGGGCCGAAGGCCGTGGAGGGCGTAGAGAAGGCGTGGGGGACGGACCTCTTGCAGCTGCAGTTGACGAGAAGGAATGTCGGGCCCCTGGAGCGAGAGCTCGCGACAGCGGCGAGCGGCGAGAGCAGGGCGTCGGGCAACGGGGTGTCGGCGGCGAGGTCCCTCGGGCCGAGCGCTCAGATCCAGGCGCTCACGCAGGTGGTGGAAGAACTCGGCGCCCCGCCGGGCACGCTCGGCACTGCCTCCGCGTTCCGAGGGTGGCTCGCCAGCAAGGGCGTCGCCAAGGAGACCAAGTTCTCGGCGAGGAAGATCCTGTTCGGGCGCCCAGCGGAGGCGACGCAGGGCATCGGAGGCCTGACCGGCGTGCAGAATAAGGAGGTGTTCAAGCGTGTGACACAGGCAGACGACAGCGGTGACCGAAGAGATTCAGACTCACGGGTCCGAGGAGGACAGAGCGAACTGGAAGTACATCGTCGATGGCCGATGGCAACTGGGCGTTGCTGAAGGGCGTCAGGGCGCAGCTGGACGAGGAGCGGTTCAACTCCGAGATCACCCTGTGGCGCGGCGTGGCTGGCGTGGAGTTCGAGCGGGAGTTCCTTGACGATCTGGAGGATAAGTCAGGCGCAGAATTGGCGCCAGTGTCGACGACCGCGAACAAGGACGCAGCAGAGAAATACGGCGGAGGCGCAGGGCCGTCGATCATCTTCAAGTTCAAGGCGAGGGCGATGTAGCAGGGTCTTCTGCATTTGGTTCCTATCCGTGTACCACAAGGAGGAGGAGTGCCTATACCCACCGGGAACATTACCGACGTTTGCTGGCGGGAAAGATTGGGAAAGATTGTGTCGAGAAGGTCGGCGACAGGCTGTGCGTCACCGTCGTCCCGCAGTGAAGGGGCCCCACTGTTCCTGCGCCCCCCTACCCTCGGGCCCTTGCGCACGGCGGCCGAAGCAGGTCGCTTGCAGAGTGCTTTTCGGCCCAGGTAGTTGGTGGAGAGGGGGGGTGGGTGGGTGAGAGGAGAGGAGGAGGAGCAGGAGGAGGAGAAGCCGAGCCCGCGAGGATGAGTTCTACCGTTGGCGGGTTTTCGAACGAGGTGGCCCGGCCTCATTGCGAGAGATTTGTGTGACGAGGCCAGAAAAAAAGAAAAAACCTTCCCGAGTAAGGTTTTTTTGGTGGCTTTTTCCTCCTGAAACCTTCCAGAGGAAGGTTCTTGCAAGTTCGAGGAATGTTTTTTTTTTGAGGGGCGCTGGGGTCGTGCGAGGCCAGGACAGGGACAACTCGTTCCAGAGTGCTCCAGAACGCCTTCAGAAGCGTTGTGGAACGCTCTGGGGATGGAAGAGTCGGAGGTTGATAGACCTCCTACCCTGACACGTCGATTAGTGAATTGGCCGTTTTCGGTTCGCGAGAGGGCGTCGCGACCGTTTTTTGTTGCGGGTCCAGGTCCGTCGGTTTCGGTCCTAGGCCGTTTTCACTACAGGGAGGTTTACTAAAGGGAAGTTTTTGTCCACCGCCGAAAGAAGGACAAACTGCGCAGACTTCCTGAGCTCCGCGCGGAGTTCTTGGATCGGCGCCTGTGGCCCCCCTGGCGGCGCCTCCAGCGCTGCCCCGCGCGCGCCGGGGAGGAGGATCCGGTGCCAAGCCAAGAGACCCGCGCGTAACTCCGAAGGCTCCTGCTTACGTTTATGATGTTCCAACCTACTTTAGCGTTGATCACCAGAATGCATTTCGACCGCCAAGAAACACCCCATGAAGGGAGGGTTTTCACGTGTCGGGCCCTGGGAGACACTCTTCCGACACTCTTTCGACACTTTTCTGTGTGCTCGAAATTATTTATGGGATGTGGTCCTCAAGTAGGATGGGAGCAACGTAAGCTTACGTATGCCGCGCTGCTGTTCTCCAGGGGAAGGCCGCGGCGTCCGAGAGTTCCTCCCAAGCTGCCGAGTCTCAGAGGTCCCAGCTTGATCCCCGTCCGATGGTGTCCCCGCCCTGGCTTCGGCTCGTGGGGAGGAAGGCTGGCGCCAGGCCCCCCCGCAGGTCAGAGGGCGCATCATCCACTCGAAGGAAGAAGCACTAGAGGAAGAAAGCGTCGTCTGCAATAGTTCATCGATGCTGCCCTCCTGCGCAGCGTTGTCGTCCAGGCCCGCAGCGAGGATATCTAAGCACGCTTGGACCTTGAGGGGGCGTTGTGTCTCTTCCCGAGGGCAGAAGCGCGATGACCATACCACAGTGCCGCGAGAACTTGTCAACGTCTCCTCCTCCTCCGCCTCCTCCTCCTCCTCTTCCTCCTCCCCCTCCTCCTCCTCGTCCTTCTCTTTCTCGTTCTCCTCCTCCTCCTCCTCCTCGTCCTCCTCCTCCTCTTCTCCTCCTCCTCCTCCTCCTCCTCCTCTCCCTCCTTGTCAATGCCGGCCGTCGCCGACCCGCGAGGATGATCCACGAATTGGCGTTGCCCAAGATAATCGATGACCAAGCTCGTGCCGACGTTCATGCGTTCCGTCTTGGCCAGGGTTATCGTAGTCCCTCCGCTCGCGCAGGGAAGCTGGGGAAAGCGGCAGGCGCCATCCACCTCTAGCCCCTCCCACCTCTCGGCAGGTTTTCGTCCAGCTCTTCCCGGCCCTTGCCGTTCGCGCCACAGTTGCTTCGGGTTCGCACCGGCTCCTGCCGTTTTTTGTCCACTCCTGGTCACTTCCGTCTCCTGGAAATTTCAGCATCCACCTGTTGCAGCCTCCGAAAGCACTGCCGCCAGCCTCGGTGAGGCCCAGATAGGCAAGGCCTACGCGCCGATTCGTGGCCTGACCAGCCTTGCGGATGGTTCACAGTATCTTAGTTAAGAGCCAATCGTTGGCATTTGGGTAGGTACCAGAACAAATCGGAATGCTTGGCCAGCAGCGCGGTATTACGTCCCCTTTTCTTGTCCGCGATTGCCAGTCGTGGGGCATTTTTCGTCACCGTGTCATCCTCGTTCATCGGTCGCCTTCCCAGCTCCCCATGTGACGCTGTCGAGGATCCCCGGGAATTGTTGGAAACCCCTGGCCGTCTCCTAAGGTCCCACGAAGCCCAGAGTGAGGAGACGATGTAGGTGAGGGGTGGCAGCAGCAGGGCGGACTTCACGATGCTGATGATGATGATGGTGGTGATGGTGATGATGATGATGATGATGATGATGATGATGATGATGATGATGATGGTGACGATGATGATGATTATGATGCTGATGTGGATGCTGATGATGATGCTGATTCTTATCATTATTATGTAATCTTGGCGATGATGATGATGCGGAAGGGGGAGGGGGAACATGGGTAAGAACATTGGTATGATCATGATGAATGCTATGTTGGAGACGATGGCTTTGTTGACGATGTTGACGATGATGATGTCGATGCCAAAGATGATGGTGATATTTTTGATGCGGATGAAGGTGATGTTGATGATGCAGGGGATGGTGATGATGCTGAGGCTGGTGATGTTGGTAATGTTGGTGCTATGCATGATGGTTGTGACGTTGATGATTGTCATGATGATGGTAGTGGTGCTGATGATGGTCACGATGATGACGATGTTGGTGAATACTATGATGGTGATGGTGATGGTGACGATGGCGAGTTGGAGGAGTAGATGGAGGAGGGCGCGGAGGAGATGAAGAACGGTATGTTGCTCCTGCGCTGCACGCAACTGGTTGTTTCCCAAGAATTCGGTGTGATGGTATTTGGATAGTCGAGTCTTTTGCTTCCAGGTTCATGACGCTCGACCGTTTGTTCCTGACGTTCACTTTCTGTCGCTTCCCCGAGACGTGGTTCGGAAGTACATGTTCTATTGCTTCCTGAAGTATGTATAGTTTCTCTCGGCTTGTCCTGTTTGGCTTTGCCTATGGCCAATTCACCACCGGAGGCATTCTGATCTTCGTGACGTTTCAGTGCAGTGGTGTGGTTGTCTGTAGATGGTCGAATTTTCTCCAAACAGTGCTTGCATGTTGGGGCTCCTATTTCTGGAATATGGAGCTGGGTGTGGGGGTAGGTCTGGCGGCTATGCAGTCGGTGTCGCCGCCCAGTCGCCGCCCTGTCGCCGACGGTCGTTTGGGCTTGGGGGTCGGTCGGGCAGCTATGTCGTCGCCGAGGCCACCCCTTCGCCGCCCCGTCGCCGCCTCGTCGCCGCTCGTCGTCTGGGCCTGTGTTGCTTTACATTGCGTTGCATTCGTATGCCGTGCCAACCCGTGCTTTGCGTTCCAGTGCTTCGCATTGCTTCGCATTGTTTTGTATGGCTTCGGATTGCTTTGCATTGCCCTGCCCTGCTTTCTCTCATTACTTCGCATTGCCGCGCGTTGCTTTGCATTGTTTGCGCTGCATTGCATTCATTTGCATTGCGTTGCCTTGCTCTGCATTGCATTTCTTGGCATGACTTCGCATAGCTCTGCAGTTCTTTGGACCGCTTTGCGTTGCGTTGTGCTACCCTGCGTTGTGTTGCATTGCAACGTATCGTTTTGCACTGCTTGCTTTGCATTGCTTATCACTGCCTTACAGTGATTTGCCTTGCTTTGCAGTGCTCCGCCTGGCGTTACATTGCATCTCGTTGCGCTGCCTCGCGTTGCTTGGCACTGCTTGGCACTGCTTGGCAGGGTTCCCCACGCAGTGCTTGCACTGAGGGTTTCTTGTTCCTTGTTCAAAGAACTGGGCCAGTTTGTCGTCCCAGCCGGCTTGTGATCGCCCCGTCGCCGCCCCGTCGCCCTTCGTCGCTGGTTGTTGCTGTTTCGTCGCAGTTTCGTGTGTCGCCCTAGCTGGGGGTTATTGGGGAACCACCACCAGTTTTCCACCTCCCGGTACTTCTCCTCCGGGTTCCCATCCAAGGCGTTCCTTTGCATGCACTTCGCTTTCGGCACCGCCTGATCCCGGGGCTTTGCCCTCTCTGGGCCTTGACGTGAGGCCTCGCCTTCTTTTTCCCTTCCTCGGTTAATTAAAGCTGTGCGCGGCCCGTTTAGCTTCGACCGGAAGAGGTGCACTCTCGACCCGCGGATCAAAAAAGTGTCGCCCTGGCCTGTTTGTGGTCGCCCCGTCGCCGCGCGTCGCCACCTCGTCGCGGCCCGTCGCCGCCGCGTCGTCGCCGCAGCGCATTGCAATTTCATTGCGCTGCATGTCAATCGCATTGCAGTGCACTGCAGTCGCATCACATAGATCACACCACATGGATTGCCCAACATAGATTGCACCACGCAGCTCGCACACCATAGGTCACACCGTATATATTCTCCTTTCTAAAAAGAGATTCAATCACTTGCACACTTGAAGCTGTCCTCTCCACCGCTCGCGCAAACATCCCACCCTCCCACCCGCAACTTGGGTTTGCAAAACCTCTTAAAACCGACTACGTCGACACCGACGACAACGACTAGGACGACACCGACGACGTCTCCGACGACTTCGACGACGACAACGACGCCGACGACGACGAAGACGACGACGACGATGCCAACGAAGGCGACGACGAAGGAGGAGGAAGGACGACGACGGCGACAACGACGACAACGACGACAACGACGAGGGAGGAGGGAGGACGGCGACGACGCGAACGATGACGAAGGAGGGAGCACGGCGACGCCGACGACGACAACGACGAGGGAGGAGGGACGACGACGACGACGACAACGACGACGACGACGGTGACGAAATACAACCGACGACGAGACGCCGACGACGGACGACGACGACGACGACGTGGGAGGAGGAGGACGGACGACCACGGCGACAACGACGACGGAAACGACCACGACGCCAAAGAGGACGACGACGACGAACACGAGAAAAGACAGAGGACGACGTAGGCGACGACGACGACGACGACGCGGGAGGAGGGAGGACGGCGACGACGACGACGACGACGACGAAAGAGCGCGCGCGCGCACGCTTTTGTTGAAAATCCGTGTTGCGAAACCTTGGGTTTTTGTAGGTTTTTTGGACGCACGATTTTGAAATCCTTCCGAAACCGATTGGTTTTGAAGGTTTTCGGCGTACGCCCGCGACGACGCGCGCGTCTGCACTTCGTCCCTTTTTTTGCAGAGGATTCTCGCGACGGCACACGCGCAAGGGCGTTCGACAGATTTCGACATGCGCGCGCGCGAAGCCCGTTTGGAAACATTTTGTGAAAATCTTGAAAAACCGATGGTTGTCTAAAGATTTCGCAAGAGCTCGCGCGGAAGCTTTTTTAGCAAATCAGTGTTGCGAAACCCTGTGTGTTTGTATGTTTTTTGGGAAACTCGATTGCGAAATCCTTCTGGCACCGAAGGTTTTTGAAGGATTTCGGCATGCGCGCGCGACGACGCGCGCGTGCGCACTTCGTCCCATTTGTTGCAAGGGATTCGTGAAAAAGTGCTACGTTCTCCAAACCGGTTCCCCTCCCCTGAGGTTCCCTAGTATATATGGAAAAAAAACACTGTGCGGTGACACTTTTTGTTTTAAAATAGCACTTTTTCGCGAATCCATTGCAACAAATGGGACGAAGTGCACGCGCGCGCGTCGTCGCGCGCGCATGCCGGGATCCTTCAAAAACCTTTGGTGTCGGAAGGATTTCGCAATCGAGTTTCCAAAAAACATACAAACACACAGGGTTTCGCAACACTGATTTGCTAAAAAAGCTTCCGCGCGAGCTCTTGCGAAATCTTTGGACAACCATCGGTTTTTCAAGATTTTCAGAAAATGCTACCAAACGGGCTTCGCGCGCGCGCGTGTCGAAATCTGTCGAATGCCCTTGCGCGTGTTCCGTCGCGAGAATCCCCTGCAAAAAACGGCACGAAGTGCAGACGCGCGCGTCGTCGCGGGCGTACGCCGAAAACCTTCAAAACCCATCGGTTCCGGAAGGATGTCAAAATCGTGCGTCCAAAAAAACATACAAAAACCCAAGGTTTCGCAACACGGATTTTCAACAAAAGCGTGCGCGCGCGCTCTTTCGTCGTCGTCGTCGTCGTCGCCGTCCTCCCTCCTCCCGCGTCGTCGTCGTCGTCGCCGCCTACGTCGTCCTCTGTCTTTTCTCGTGTTCGTCGTCGTCGTCCTCTTTGGCGTCGTGGTCGTTTCCGTCGTCGTTGTCGCCGTGGTCGTCCGTCCTCCTCCTCCCGCGTCGTCGGTCGTCGTCGTCCGTCGTCGGCGTCTCGTCGTCGTCCCTCCTATTTCGTCGCCGTCGTCGTCGTCGTTGTCGTCGTCGTCGTCCCTCCCCCTTCGTCGTTGTCGTCGTCGGCGTCGCCGTTCTTCCTCCTTCGTTGCGTTCGCGTCGTCGCCGTCCTCCCTCCTCCCTCGTCGTTGTCGTCGTTGTCGTCGTTGTCGCCGTCGTCGTCCTTCCTCCTCCCTCGTCGTCGCCTTCGTTGGCGTCGTCGTCGTCGTCTTCGTCGTCGTCGGCGTCGGCGTCGTTGTCGTCGTCGAAGTCGTCGGAGACGTCGCCGGTGTCGTCCTAGTCGTTGTCGTCGGTGTCGTCGTAGTCGGTCTTAACAGGTTTTGCAAACCAAGTTGCGGGTGGGTGGGTGGGATGTTTGCGCGAGCATTGGAGATGACGACTTCAAGTTCAGCAGAGTGGATTGCACCTCATAGTTTACACCAACTAGCTCATACCATCTAGATGAGTTGGTTGGCTGCACGTCGCTCATACCACATAGCTTATACCGAACAGCTCACACCCCAGATATTGCAATGCATACATTGCACCACTTGGATTGCACTACGCAGCTTGCACCACACAGAACCACATGGCTTGCACCGAGTCGATTGAGCTATATAGCTCACACCCCATGGATCGCACTACATGTATTGCACCAGATGGACATCACCACATTGTTAACACCATATAGATTGGCACCACATAGTTTGCACCACATAGCTTGCATCACCAAGCTTGTTCCACGAAAACTGCATTACCTAGTATGCTAGAAGCCACTGGTTGGGGTCTACGCTGGCTAAAATCTTACGTCTCCAGGTTCGAAACCTTCGATCGGTCGCTCCTGAAGTACAATTTCTCTCGCTTCCCCACGGAACAGCTTTGAACTTGCCAGCGACACTCTGATCATCGACAGCGCCTTTATCTTCTTGATGTTATGATTATGTTGAGGTCTTATTGAAAGTCAAATATTGATTACATCCAGGTTCATAACCCCAGATCGGTTGTTCCTGAAATACCCCCCCCCCCGCTTCCCCGTAGTGTGTCTTTTGTCGGTAAAGCAATGTTTGTTCTCCTATCCGGGTTTTTTGGTTGCAATAACAACCCAAAGTCACGTTGAGTTCAGGTTGGGTAGCTTGTTCATCACAAAGACAAGCTGACCGACGTAGCGAACTGATGGCGGCAGCCTGCCGCATGGGCTTGTACGCTATGAACATGTTGTGGGAGCGAAGGCCGTGATTATCGAACAGCTGATTGTTTTGCTTACTTAGCAGTTCGCTTGTATCACCCCCTTCTCGCTTACCTCTTCTATGTCTCCCTGGTTCTAACCCAGCTTGCCAGATGTTGGATTACTCATCAGCGGTTCTTTGTGAACGTTGTCGTGCCAGATGTTGGATTAGTCATCAGCGGTTGTCTACTATTTGATTTGTCCAGGTTCACAACCCGTGATCGGTTGTTCCTGATGTACACCTACAGGGGGGTCCAACCCGCAAGAAAACACCCACGTTGTCTCATATAGATACCAAAAAACTCAACCAGAATACATCAAGTATAGGGTCCAGTGTCTTCTGGACGGTGTGACAGTCGATGTACCTCTGGACGTGTGTGGCCAGTGACGTGTTGTGCTCCTGGTGGGTGTTGTTGTCAGATGCTGGTTGAGTCACCAGCGGACGTCTACAATTTCCCCTGTGCCCAGGTGCTAATAAACCCAAGATCGGTTGTACCTCTTGACGTTCGTGGCCAGTGACTTATTATTGTGAGATGCTGGTTGAGTCATCAGTGGACGTCTATCATTTCCCCTGTGTCCAGATGCTAATAAACCCAAGATCGGTTGTTCCTGATTGTTCCTGGGCTGGGAGTGTCTGGTTATTTTGATGTATATCCAGGTTCGAACCCAAGATCGGTTGTTCCTGATGTGCATCTGCGCGCGCGCGCTCCACCACGCGAGGGCTCGTGCGGCAGCTGCTGGGCCTACGCCTCGACCGCGGCGCTCAACGCGCACGCCGAGATAAACAACAACACCAACAGGTCTTCCGCCGCCCTAGAAGAAGAAGGAGGAGGAAGAGGAGGCGGAGGAGGAGGATGAGGAGGAAGAGGAGGAGGCGGAGGAGGAGGAGCAGGAGGAGGCGGAGGAGGAGGAGGAGCAGGAGGAGGAGGAGGACGAGCAGGAGGAGGCGGAGGAGGAGGAGCAGGAGGAGGAGGAGCAGGAGGAGGAGGAGGAGGAGCAGGAGGAGTTGAAGCGGGGAGAAGGAGGAGGAGGAGGAGGAGGAGGAGGAGGAGCGGGAGCGAGGAGGAAACACGAGAAGGAGGCAGCGGAGGAGTTGGAGGAGGAGGAGCGGGGAGGAGGAGGAGCGATGAGGAAGAGGAGGAGGAGGAGCGATGATGGTGATACTGATGAGGATGAGGATGAGGATGAGGATTAGGATGATGGTTATGGTGATGAGGATGAGGATGAGGATGAGGATGATGCTGATGATGATGATGATGATGATGATGATGATGATGATGATGATGATGATGATGATGATGATGATGATGATGATGGTGATGGTGATGGTGATCGGTGATGGTGTATGTGATGAGATGATGATGATGATGATGGTGGTGGAGGTGGTGGTGGTGGTGGTGGTGGAGGTGGTGGTGGTGGTGGTGGTGGTGATGGTGATGGTGGTGGTGGTGGTGGTGGTGGTGGTGATGGTGATGGTGATGGTGATGGTGATGGTGATGATGGTGATGATGATGGTGATGGTGATGGTGATGGTGATGGTGATGGTGATGATGATGATGATGATGATGATGATGATGATGATGATGATGATTATGATGATGGTCATGGTCATGGTAATGGTGATGGTGATGGTGATGGTGATGGTGATGGTGATGGTGACGGTGATGATGGTGATGAGGAGGAGGAGGAGGAGGAGGAGGAGGAGGAGGAGGAGGAGGAACAGGAGGGGGGGCGAGCAGGAGAAGCGGTGAGAAGCGAGGAGAAGGGGGAACGAGGAGGAAGAGGAGGTGAAGGAGCCGGAGCGAGGAGGAGCGAGAGATCGACAGGTATTCCGTCGCTCAGATCGTCGCCTGCACCCCGAACCCGGAGAAGTGCGGCGGCAGCGGGGGCTGCAAGGCCGGGCATTGCCTGTGGTGTGCCCAGCCTTTTCGGCCTCCGGGCAGCTCCGGCTCCAGATCCCCTGCGCCCCGCCTCTCTGTCAAAGGCCCAAATCGGCGGGGCGGTTGGTCAGGCCAAGCGGCACCAGCTGCGTCACAGCCGCTCGTCGGGTCTGCGGGGGATGCGGGGTGGAAACTGTCGGGCGAGAAGAAATATTGCCCATGAGCCGATCCTGGCTTGGCCTATCCCAGGCCCAGGATTGATGCACGTGCCAGGGCAGGAGGGTGTATGCACCGATCCCAGTAGCAGGAGGAGCCTGGCAGCAGTCGAGCACTGCAAAGTCTGAGGGCGAAAATGATCGGCGCTGGGGCGATAGCCAGCTTTTGAAGAGAACCCGCCGCCCATCCTTGGAGCCGCTGCACACTTTTGAGACCACTGCTCCCGGTGCTGAAGCGGGAGCCGCGTTCTGTTGTATCGGCCCGCCCCCCCATCCATGAAGGCGCTGCAGACTTAAGTCGGGCCTGTCCCTCTACAGGGGGGAATATTCAAGATAGTCAAAAAATAGTCAGGGGACTATTTTTGGAGTACTTGTTGACCAGTATGGAGTATTTTTTGAGTACTTTTGCTTCATCGTCGAGAATCCCCCTGTAGGGGGACACGCCCGACTTAACTGCAGACTGGCAGGACTAGCGTGCGCGGCGCTGAGGCGAAGTCACACTTTGAAAGCCACTCGGCCTCCATCCGTGAAGCTATGGCAAGTGCCAAGCTCGGGGGCGGCAAAGAGGGGGGTGATGACTAGGGGTGGGTGGATATCATGGCGTGGGCCATGATATTTCCCCAGATTTCGTGGCGCCTCTTCTTGTTTCAATACGTCCCTGGTCCCCTCTCTGGGCCGCGCACATGCCGCCGGTCTGATTTGCCCCCCCCCCCCCCCCTCTTGGACACCCCCCTCTTGGCCGCTCCCGACAAGCTTCAGGAGCATATGAGCGGTGAGGAGACCTCACGCGGAACGCCCGGCTCGCCCAGCCTCCAGGGTGGTTGGCCGAGGAAGGAGCAAGAGGATGTTGGCGGAAGGGGATAGGGGAACGAAGAATGACCAAAACATAAAAGCTCGGAGGGCCGCGCGGATTCCTCGGATCGGCGCTGGACCCCTCCCCCTGGCGCGCGAAGCGCGCCAGGGGCGGCGCCGGAGGCGCCACCAGGGGGGTCTGGCGCGGGTCCGAGAAATCCGCGCGGACTTCCGAGCCTTAGGTTTATGCCATTTTTCGTCCCCCTAGGGTTTGTCCCTCTACAGGGGGAATATTCAAAAATATTCCAAAAATAGTCTGGGGATTATTTTTCACCATTTTTTTACAATCTTGGAGTATTTGGGGGGTATTTTTTTCGCCCAAAATTCCCCCTGTAGGGGGGCACGCCCGACTCAACCATGGGGGAGGAGGGGGACGAGGAGGGAGCAGGGAGAAGCAGGAGGAGGTTGGTGGATGGGGACGGGGCGCCCGACGAAGGGGGCCACGGCCGAGCTCGCCTACGAGTACGCGCTGACGAGCGGCCTCGCGTTGGAGGCCCACGTGCCTCCATCATCCCTTCTGCAATATCCCTTTCTTTTCTCCTACTCCTCCTCCTCCTCCTCCTTCTCCTCCTCCTCCTCCTCCTCCTCCTCCTCCTCCTATCATCCTCCTCCTCTCCTCCTCCCCCGCCTCCTCCTCCTCCCCATCCTCTCCCATCCTCCTCATCCTCCTCCTCCTCTCCTCCTCCTCCTCCTCCTCCTCCCCCCCTCCTCCTCCTCCTCCTCCTTCTCCTCCTGGCGCTGCGCACTTTGGTGCTGTATACAAGAAGTGGCGAAGCGTCCTGACCTCATCTGCTCACCAAATATATTGTGTCAAAAGACTTGTGTGTGGCCTGCACGAAGTGGTCTCGTAGCATTCCTGGCCGGGGCAGTCTTGTTCCCAACCATCCTGTGGTGTTGGGTCCTCGTTTCGAAGAGAGCGCACCGCGTCCTCTTCTCTCCTCTGATCCTCCCTCCCTCCTCCCATCCTTGCCTCCGCCGCCCCGCTTCCTGGCTCCATAGGGAGCTCCACCGAATCCCAATCCACGAGTCTCGCCCGAAGAGTTTGGCCCCCCAGAAAAGTGTGAAAACCATGGGATACACCCCAAGGGGACTATTCGGACGCACCCTCATCGAGGATGGACCCCCCCATCGTATATCCCAGGGTTGGGCCCCAAACTTCTGGTCCATTCGGAAAGACCACGAAGCCTGGGATAGGGGTCGACATATCGACCACCATGGCCATGCTCAGAGTTTTTGATGCTGTTGCTAGTCAACATGATATGATAGCAACTTCGATCCCCGCAACTTTCCCGTGGATTGTAACGTTCGGTCTCCGCGCCTATCTCCACAATCAAAGCTTGTTGGACGGGGATAATAAAGATAGAGGGGGGGAAGGGGGGGGGCCCAGGTACTTTATCATCGCCCGTGGTCGGTTCATCAGGTCGTTACTCCTGGTGTGCCAGCACCTCGACTGGCCTCGCTACTCCGGTGTCGTCAGCAGTCGTCCGGCTGCCCTCGAGCTCCGGGCTGTTTGGCACGGGGTCGATCCCGAGGTTTCCCTTCGTCGGGGGACCGATTTCCAGCTCGCAGGCCAATCTGCGGCCATCGGCCCACGTGCCGGCTCGGCACATCGCGCACCCACCCCGCGCACGTTTCGAAAGCATGGAGATCCCGCGAAGACAGCGTTGGCCACGTCCTCACGCGGCCGACCCCCCGATTTCGGCGCACCCTCACACGCGTCGTGGCCCCATAGGGAGCTCCACCGAAGGCCCCGGAGGCGGTGTCCACATGCGGCTGCCCCACAGATTGCGGCACACCCCGTCGCACGTTTCGGGTCCCGAGAGGGAGCTCCACCGAAGGTGCCAGTGGCCATTATCCACATGCGGCCGCCTCACCCATGTCAGCACACTCCTCACACGCTCCGTGGACCCATGGGAGCTCCACCGAACGCCCCGCTGGCGATGTCCACCGGCGCCGCCCCACCCACTTCGGCACACCCCTCACACGCGTCGTGCCCCCAGGCGGAGCTCCACCGAGGGCGGTGCTCACAGTGACGGTAGTTGCAACTGCCTGTGGTTGGGTGCTCTTGCATGGGTAAGCGTTCAATCCACCAGTTCTGTGTTCTAAGAACATCTTGTTTGTTTTTGGAAAAGGATTCCCCAAACAGTCTTTGCATCCAGGCTTCTTCTTATACATATATCGGCGCACCGGGTCCGGGGGCCCGGGGCCGGGACCTCGACCACAAATGTGCACCCCGGGGGGCCCGGAGGCTCGTCGGGGCTTGCCGGAGGCCTCCCCAGTCAGACAAGACGGCCCAAGAAGCGCCCAAGACGGCCCAAGAAACTTCCAAGAGGCCTCCAAGAGGGCTCCGAGATGCTGAAGATGGCCTCCAGACGTCCAAGGACGCCCCCAAGAGGCCCCAAGAAGCCTCCAACATGCGTCCCAAGAGGGCCCCTAGACGCAAAAATTGGCCCATTCCCTTCGTAAAACGTACATTTTCAACAAAGTTGTCTTTTGGGCTTTCCGACGTTACAGGACGGCCCAAGAGGCGCCCAAGACCGCCCCAAGACGGCCCAAGAAGCTTCCAAGAGGGCCCCAGGACAGCCCAAGAGGGCCCCAAGACGGCCCAAGAGGCGCCCAAGATGGCCCAAGAGGGCCCCAAGACGGGCCCAAGAGGGGGCCCAGAGGAGGACCACGAACCGCAAGCTCGAGCCTTCCGCCCCAAGAGGCCGCCAGGAGGCCCCCAGGAGGCCCCTCAAGAGGCCCCGGGAGACCCCAGACGTCCAAGGACGCCCCCAAGAGGCTCCAAGAAGCCTCCAACATGTGTCCCAAGAGGGCCCCTAGACGCAAGAATTGGCCCATTCCCTTCGTAAAACGTACATTTTTAACAAAGTCGCCTTTTGGGCTTTCCGACGTTACAGGACGGCCCAAGAGGCGCCCAAGACCGCCCCAAGACGGCCCAAGAAGCTTCCCAGAGGGCCCCAGGACAGCCCAAGAGGGCCCCAAGACGGCCCAAGAGGCGCCCAAGATGGCCCAAGAGGGCCCCAAGACGGGCCCAAGAGGGGGCCCAGAGGGGGACCACGAACCGCAAGCTCGAGCCTTCCGCCCCAAGAGGCCGCCAGGAGGCCCCCAGGAGGCCCCTCAAGAGGCCCCAGGAGACCCCAGACGTCCAAGGACGCCCCCAAGAGGCCCCAAGAAGCCTCCAACATGCGTCCCAAGAGGGCCCCTAGACGCAAAATTGGCCCATTCCCTTCGTAAAACGTACATGTTCAACAAAGTTGTCTTTTGGGCTTTCCGACGTTACAGGACGGCCCAAGAGGCGCCCAAGACCGCCCCAAGACGGCCCAAGAAGCTTCCAAGAGGGCCCCAGGACAGCCCAAGAGGGCCCCAAGACGGCCCAAGAGGCGCCCAAGATGGCCCAAGAGGGCCCCAAGACGGGCCCAAGAGGGGGCCCAGAGGGGGACCACGAACCGCAAGCTCGAGCCTTCCGCCCCAAGAGGCCGCCAGGAGGCCCCAAGGAGGCCCCTCAAGAGGCCCCAGGAGACCCCAGACGTCCAAGGACGCCCCCAAGACGCTTCGCGTCACCAATTTCTTCTCGCAGCGATTCCTGGGTCTGTGACTCGACAGAACCTAAGCGCGCGCGAAGCGCGCGCGTGGTTCTAGTACTTATCTCTTCAGGAACTGGGCCTGCGGGCCGCCAGGTCGCCGCCCGTCGCCGCCCGTCGCCTGGGCCTGCGGGCCGCTCTGGCCGCCATGTGGCCGCCGTCGCCGCCTCGTCCCCGCCCGCCGCCTCGTCGCCGCCCGCTTTGCACTGCTTGGCACTGCTGGGCGTTGCTTTGTATAGCATAGCTCCACATAGCTCACACCACATATACGTATTGCACTGCACAGATCGCACCACTGTAGCTCGCACCAGATAGCTTGGATTGCATCGATTGCACCATGTAGATTCTCCTTTCTAAAAAGAGAATAGACTCTACCCCCCCCGGCGTTATCCGGCGTCCTTTCGGGTATGTAAATCATTTATGATTATGGTCACATGTCCATCCTAAATATGACTTTACACTATCCCAGAGGGGCCGGGATCGGCCCCCCTCAGGTTCCCTTGAAAAAATCGATACGCGGGGACATCTTATGTTCTAACATCGCACTTTTTCACGAATCCCTTGCAAAAAGTTGGACGAAGTGCACACGCGCGCGTCGTCGCACGCGCATGCCGAAATCCTTCAAAAACCTTCGGTGCTGGAAGGATTTCGCAATCGAGTTCCCAAGAAACATACAACAACACAGGGTTTCGCAACACTGGTTGGCTAAAAAAGCTTACGCGCGAGCTCTTGCGAAAACTTAGGACAATCATAGGTTTTTCAATATTTTCACAAAATGCTACCAAACGGGCTTCGCGCGCACATGTCGAAATCTGCGGAACGCCCTTGCGCGTGTGCCGTCGCGAGAATCCTCTGCAACAGATGGGACGAAGTGCAGACGCGCGCGTCGTCGCGCGCGTATGCCGAAATCCTTTAAAACCCATTGGTTTCGGAATGATTTCAAAATCGTGTGCCCAAAAAACCTACAAAACACAAGGTTTCGCAACACGGATTTTCAACAAAAGCGTGCGCGCGCGCTCTTGCGTCGTCGTCGTCGTCGTCGCCGTCGCCGTCCTCCCTCCTCCCGCGTCTTCGTCGTCGTCGCCTACGTCGTCCTCTGTCTTTCCTCGTGTTCGTCGTCGTCGTCCTCTTTGGCGTCGTGGTCGTTTCCTTCGTCGTTGTCGCCGTGGTCGTCCTTCTTCCTCCTCCCTCGTCGTCGTCGTCGTCGTCCGTCGTCGGCGTCTCGTGGTCGTCCCTCCTATTTCGTCGCCGTCGTCGTCGTCGTCGTCGTTGTCGTCGTCGTCTTCCCTCCTCCCTCGTCGTTGTCGTCGTCGGCGTCGCCGTCCTTCCTCCTTCTTCGTCGTTCGCGTCGTCGCCGTCCTCCCTCCTCCCTCGGTCGTCGTTGTCGTCGTTGTCGCCATCGTCGTCCTCCCTCCTCCCTCGTCGTCGTCATCGTTGGCGACGTCGTCGTCGTCTTCGTCTTCGTCGTCGTCGTCGGCGTCGGCGTCGGCGTCGTCGTCTTCGTCGTCGTCGACGTCGGTGTCGTCGTCGTCGTCGTCGTCGGCGTCGCCGTCCTTCCTCCTTCTTCGTCGTTCGCGTCGTCGCCGTCCTCCCTCCTCCCTCGGTCGTCGTTGTCGTCGTTGTCGCCGTTGTCGTCCTCCCTCCTCCCTCGTCGTCGTCTTCGTTGGCGACGTCGTCGTCGTCTTCGTCGTCGGCGTCGGCGTCGTCGTCGTCTTCGTCGTCGTCGACGTCGGTGTCGTCGTCGTCGTCGTCGCCGCCGCCGTCGTCGTCGTCGTCGTCGTCGTCGTCGTCGTCGTTGACGTCGTCGTCGTCGTCGTCGGTGTCGTCGTCGTCGTCGGCGTCATCGTCGTCGTCGTCGGCGTCAGCGTCGTCGTCGTCGTCGGTGTCGTCGTCGTCGTCGTCGTCGTTGTTGTCGGCGTCGTCGAAGTCGTTGGAGACGTCGTCGGTGTCGTTGTAGTCGTTGTCGGTGGCGTCGTCGTCGTCGTTGTCGCTGTCGGCGTCGGCGTCGCTGTCGTTGCCAAGTGCCATTTGGTACCTACCGTCACGGTCTGAAGAGATTTTGCAAACCAAGTTGCGGGTGGGTGGGTGGGATGTTTGCGCGAGCAGTGGAGGTGGTCAAGCGCGGCGCAGGGTAGTCAATTGCACCACATAACTTACACCACATAGATCGCACCACATGCACTGTACCACATATATTCAACCACATAGGTCCCATAGAACGCACTACAGATGGCACCACTTAGCTTACTCCTTTCTGAATAAGGTAGGTTCTACCACCCTTCCCCCCGGACTTCTCGACCCACCTTTTCGTATTGCATGTTACATTTGATTCTGACCCAATGTCCATCCTACCTGTGAGTTCGTACTAACCCAGCCAGACCGTATCGCCCCCCCCCGCCCCCCCGCCAGCCTCTGCAACAAATACTATGCGCGCACACTCGTTTATCAAAAATTAAAAGTTTCCAAGAATCCCTTGCAACAAATGGGACGAAGTGCACACGCGCGCGTCGTCGCGCGCGCATGCCGAAATCCTTCAAAAATCTTACGTTTCGGAAGGATTTCAAAATCGAGTGTAGGAAAAATATGAAAAAACAGGGTTTCGCAACACGGATTTTCAACAAAAGCGTGCGCGATCTTGCGAATTCTTAAGACAGCCATGCCTTCTCAACATTCTCATAAAATGCTACCAAACGGGCTTCGCGCGCGCACGTCGAAATCGTTCGAACGCCCTTGCGCGCGTGCTGGGTTGGCACGATCCGTTTCAAGTAATACCATGCGAGCCACTTTCGCGCGTCTGCCGCGCGCGCATTTAGAATTCTTCCCAAAACCTTTCATCGTCGACGCGAAGACGCCGTCATCGTCTTCGGCGTGATCAGCATCGGCGCCGTCACTGGCTGCCCCGTCGTCGCTGTCAGCATCGTCGCCAGCATCGCTACTATCATCATCGTGTCTACCGTTGTCGACGTTGCCATGATACCGCGCCCGCTCAAGTTGCCGAGTCGAACTGAAGTTCCCGCTGGGATGTGCCGAGAGGTCAGCGCCACCGCGTTCGCGTCGGTCGCGCCAAACTAGCTGGCCGCTGCGCGCGCGAGCATGCGCGGGCTAGCGCGGCCGCGGATATGCACCAGTCAACACCCAGCACTCATCGCAATCGCTCCCGCATGGGTTTTGCAAACCAAGTTGCGGGTGGGTGGGTGGGATGATTGCGCGAGCAGTAGAGTTGACAATCTCAAATTCGGCAAATGAGTTCCTACCGCATAGATTGCACCACGTATCTTACACCACATCGTGCACACAATATATTTTGCACAACGTAGCGTGCACCACGCAGCTCACACCACATAGCCTGCGCCACGCCGGTTGCACCACACAGCTTCAACCACGTAGCTTGTACCACATAGCTCGCACCACAAATGTATTGCATCACCTGGTGTGGTCCAACACACTGTGTGGGGTCCACCCTGGTTCACATTCATTTCTAAAACAGTGCCGTGGTAGGCCTGTAGGAATGCCGGGACGGTTCGTCCCTGCCCAACTGACACGGAGCCGCCGACGGCCTCGGAGGACCGCCGACGCTATCCGATGACCACTGGCCAACGACAGGCCGACGACGGGCAGGCGGTCGCACGGCCCCGTGGAGGCCCACAGAGGGCAAGGGGCGCCAACCAACAACCATTGCCGTCCTCGAAGATCGAAGCTCGACGACGACGGACGCCGACGTCGACGGCGACGCCGACGACGCCGACGACGACGTCGACGACGACGTCGACGACGACGACGCCGACGACGGCGACCATGACGACGACGACCACGACGCCGACGAAGACGAAAACAACGCCGACGAATACGACGCCGACGACGACGATGGCGCCGACGACGACGAGTTCGGCCGTCGGCGTCGGCGACCGCCCGAGCCCATCCCCGACCCAGTGTCGGTGCCTCCGCCCTCCCTGCTTGGCCAGGGGGGGCACGCACCTCTCGTTCCTGCCGTCGCTCGTGCGACGACGACGACGACGACAACCACGACGACGACAACCACAGCGACGACAACGCCGACGACGACGGCGGCGACAACGCCGACCACGACGCCGACGGCGACGACGCCGACGGCGACGACGACGCCGCCGACGACGACCACGACGACGCCGACGCCGACGACGACTTCGGCCGTCGGCGGCGGCTGCCGTCGCACCCGCCGGAGGCCGACTTCCCCGCGAAGCCGCACGGCGCGCAGGCCGCGTGCCCCGCCGCAGCGGCGGCGCCGGCCGCGCTGCAGAGCCGTGGCGTGGCGTCGAAGGCCCCGCGGCCACTGGAGGGCGGCGGCTTCGAACTCGACCTCGATATCCTCCTGCTTCCTCCTCCTCTTCCCTCCTCCTTTTCCTGCTCCCCCTTTCCCTCCTCCTCCTTGTCAATCTTTCCTCCTCCTCCTCAATCTTCCTTCTCCTTCTCCTCCTCCTCCTCCTCCTCCTCCTCCTCCTCCTCCTCCTCCTCCTCCTCAATCGTCTTTCTCCTCCTCCCCCTCCCCTTCCCCCTCCTCCTCCTCCTCCTCCTCCTCCTCCTCCTCCTCCTCCTCCTCCTGCTCCTCCTCTCATGCAGCCCAGACCCCCTCGCGCAGCGAAGAAATCAGGGAGGTGTCTCGCTATTTTCGGCCCTCGGGGGCCCTTCCCCGGCCTCGGGAGCGTCAACAAACAATTCCAGATGCATCGTGACAGGAGATCTTTCGCTATTTTCGGCCCTCCGGGGCCCTTACCCGGCCTCGGGAGCGTCAAAAAACGACTCCAGATGCATCGTGACGGGAGGTCTTTCGCTATTTTCGGCCCTCGGGGGCCCTGCCGGGCCTCGGGAGCGTCAAACAACGACTCAGGATGCAAAGCCGGCCCCGGGAAAGGGGTCCAGAGCTATAGGGGTCGACGTTGCGAAGAAATCACGACGTCTGGGGTCTGGGCATCTACAGCCGGGGTTGCTTGGAGAGAAAACGCGAGAGGACCTGAGACTTTTGCGGAGGGCCACAGTGCCACAGGAGCGTAGGGCGCGTGGGTCGACACGAGGGCACCCCTGATCTGGCAGGGTCGACCTGCTGATCGGCCTCGCTCTCGGGGGGGAGGGAGGGAGGAGGAGGGAGGGAGGGAGGGAGGGAGGGGAGGGAGGAGGGGAGGGAGGGGAGGGAGGAGGGGAGGGGAGGGAGGGGAGGGTGGAGGGTGGAGGGAGGGAGGAGGGAGGAGGGAGGAGGGAGGGAGGGAGGGAGGGGGAGGAGGGAGGGAGGGAGGGGAGGGAGGGAGGGAGGGAGGGAGGAGGAGGAGGAGGAGGAGGAGGAGGAGAGGAGGAGGAGGGGGAGATGGAGGAGGAGGAGGAGGAGGAGGAGGAGGAGGAGGAGGAGGAGGAGGAGATGGAGGACGAGGAGGGCCCCAGAAGGCCGTGATCATGCCAGACGGGGCCGAGAAGCACGTGCTGCCCGACGAGATGCGCGGCGGCAGGTCCATGGGCATGGTGGGCTGGACCAAGCTGCCCGAGAACAAGGACGAGCCAGTCGCATTCGTCGGGGGTGGATAGAACCCCCAACAGTGACACGTCGATCAGTGAATTGTCCGTTGGCGGTTCTCGAGAGGGCGCCGCGGCCGTCATTTTCCAGGCTTGCGCCCGCCAGGTTTGGGCCTCAGGTCGTCTTCACTGAACCACGTTTGACTAAAGGGGGGGATCTGTCCATCCCCGATGTTCAAGACTAGTCAAAGAATCGTTCGGGGACGATCTTTTGATTATTTTGGAGCATCTGGTGTGTATTTTGTGATTTCTTGCAATGTTTCGCCCAAAATCCCCCCTGTAGGGGGACAGGCCCGACTTACCAGTACCCGCCCTCCACGCCCTGGCGCTGAGGGCGGGCCCGAATCTGCGGGGGCCGCGGTCGGACCTCGGGGCCGCGGATCGCCACGAGGTGCCCCGAGGTCCGGGGCTGCCTGTGCCGGGCCTGTGGTCCACCAGCACCGCCAGAAAGTTGGAGGGGGGGGAGGACGAGGAGGAGGAGGAGGAGGAGGACGAAGAGGAGGAGATAAGAGGAGGAGGAGGTGGAGGAGGAGGACGAAGAGGAGGAGGCCTGAGGAGGACGAAGAGGAGGAGGAGTAGGAGGAGGAGGAGGACGAAGAGGAGGAGGACGAAGAGGAGGAAGAGTAGGAGGAGGAGGACGAGGAGGAGGAGGAGGAGGAGGAGTAGGAGGAGGAGGGAAAACAGGTCCGTCGGCCACTTTTGGGGGGCGGGCGGTTTAGCCCTGTCCAGGGCCCCAGGAGTTTCGCATATGGAGCCGGCTCGAACAGGTACGCAGAAAGATGGGGTCAGGGGGTCGGGTCGTGATTTCCCAGGGCGTTGCACTGTGTTCGCTACGCCGGGTCTCAGGGCCGAGTTCGCATGGCAGGGGGTGGTCAGGGCTAGCTCCTGAGACGGGCTTCCCGCTGTCGCGTCGGCTTTGCCCCGGATGGCACTCAGCTCCAGTTACACTGAGAACCCATGCCAAGAATCACCCTGCTTGCCTCTAGGGTGCCCCGGGTTTCTTGGGTTTCGATGGTTTTTCGGACGCCCTGGGTCTCAGGGTTATGTGGAAGGTTTCTTGTGGACTATCCCAGGTCGCACGTTGCCCCATGTGGATATTGTCTGGTATTTTCCAGAAGCAGGAGTTTCTGCGGACCCAGCGGTTCCTGGATGCTCCTGGATCGCAATTTGGGTCGCTCAATTCCCGAATCAGGTCTACAGTCGGCCCGGATTAGCAGGCCGACCCTGCCAAATCAAGGCTACCCTTGTGTCCTGTGCCTCGCGACCCGTGCCTCCTGCATTCCTGTGGCGACGTGGCCCTCGGAAGGGTCTTGTGTCCTCTCGCGTGTCCTCTACAATCAAGTCCGACCGCACGCCAGGGCTGGACCTGAATGGTGTTTTGGCGATTTCGTGGGCCGTTTTCGCTTTGACCTCGTTTTGCGGCAGAGGTGGATGGAAGACGAAACCAGGGAAAACGATAACAAAACGAAAACGTGCCTGTGCCTCGCGACCCGTGCCTCCTGCATGCCTGTGGCGATGCGGCCCTCGGAAGGGTCTTGTGTCCTCTCGCGTGCCCTCTCCAATCAAGGTCAGTGGGACAAAAACACAAAAAAAAAAACACTGTGGGAAACACACACACACACACACACACACACACACACACACACACACACACACACACACACACACACACACACACACACACACACACACACACACACACACACACACACACACACACACACACACACACACACACTGTGTGTGTGTTTTTGTTTGTGTTTTTGTGTGTTTGTTGTGTGTGTTTTTTTCCCACCGTGTTTTTGCTGTGCTTTTTCCACAGACTGCACGCATTCCAGCTCGGGCGGCAGGCCGGGCCCAGCCGGAGCCAGGTCATGTCCTGGGCGAGCCGGGTGCCCGCGGCTGCGGCAGCGGCGCCTGGCCTCCGGGGGGGGGGGGGGGCCCGCGCCACGGTCGCCGCGGCAGGACGCAGCTCGGACAATCTGTGCGGTTGGACCGCGGGAGTCGTCGTCGTCGCCGTCGTCGACGTCGTCGTCGTCTTTGTCGTCGTCGACGTCGACGTCGACGTCGTCCTCGTCCCCATAGGCGTTAGCGTGTACTGCTCTCTCATCACTCGGGATGCCGTCCAGGGACCGACTGCAAGCATGATCTGCCAATAAGCACCCAGACTTCTGTGACCTCGGATTTCTCGTGATGGGATTCTGGGTGTGTGTGTGTGTGTGTTGTCGGATGGGGGTCCCGCTCGAACGAAAGCCCCCATCGGGGTCCGACAACTCGCACCAACCCCTATAGTGCATTCATCGCCTTGCCCTTCCCCATTCCCCATTTCATGGGCCTGTTTTCCACCACCACCATCACCACAAGTTGGAGGGGGGAAGGAGGTGGAGGATGAGGAGGAGGAGGACGAGGAGGAGGAGGAGGAGGACCCCTCCCCCTCCTACTTATGGTAGTGATGGTGGAAAACAAGCCCTTCTCCGTTCCTCGTCCCCATGGGTGTTAGCGTGCACCGTTCTTTCCTCGTTCGAGCTGCTGCTGCCTCAACTCGCCCTGCCCCGAGATCTCCGGTGCTCGATCGACGAAGGTAAGATTACGTCGGGCCTGTCCCTTTACAGGAGGGATATTCACAGACAGTAGATAACAACAATATAGGGGACGATTTCTTAATTATCAGAGTGAGGGGGCCGAACGGTCATTCATTGTCCCTGGGTGCGTGGCTGAAGTGAGATTCCGCGGTGCGGATTCGTGGTGTTGTTGTTGTTGTTGTTGTTGTTGTTGTTGTTGTTGTTGTTGTTGTTGTTGTTGTTGTTGTTGTTGTTGTTTGTTGTTGTTTGTTGTTGTTTGTTGTTGTTTGTTGTTGTTGTTGTGTTGTTGTTGTTTGTTGTTGTTGTTTGTTGTTGTTGTTGTGTGTTGTTGTTGTTGTTGTTGTTGTTGTTGTTGTGTGTGTGTGTTGTTGTTGGTGTGTTGTTGTTGTTGCTGTTGTTGTGTTGTTGTTTGTTGGTGGTTGTTTGTTTGTTTGTCGTCGTTCCACCCGCAACCCGCCCCGCGACCCACCCGCGACCCACCCCGCGACCCACCCACCCCGCGACCCACCCGCGACCCACCCGCGACCCACCCGCGACCCACCCCGCGACCCACCCCGCGACCCACCCCGCGACCCACCCCGCGACCCACCCCGCGACCCACCCGCGACCCACCCCGCGACCCGCCCGCGGCCCACCCCGCGACCCACCCGCGACCCACCCGCGACCCACCCGCGACCCACCCGCGACCCACCCGCGACCCACCCCGCGACCCACCCGCGACCCACCTTCGACCCAAACCACGTTCAAGGTACAAACCAACATTTTCGGCGCCTGCGGCGGGCTTTTTTTGCATTCCTTCCAGGTGGAGAGCCCGCGACCCACCCCGCGATCAACTCGCGACCAACCCGCGACCCAAACCACGTTCAGGGTACAAACCACATTTTTCGGCGCCTGCGGCGGGCATCTTTTGAATCGTTCTAGGTGGAGAGACCGCGGCCCACCCGCGACCACGTTCAGGGTACAAACCAATTTTTTCGGCGCCTGCGGCGAGCATCTTTTGCATTCGTTCCCGGTGGAGAAGCCGCGGCCCACCCGCGACCCAAACCACGTTCAGTGTACAAACCAATTTTTTCGGCGCCTGCGGCGGGCTGCTTTTGCAGGAGGACGAGGAGGGGGAGGAGGAGGAGGAGGAGGAGGAGGAGGAGGAGGAGCAGCAGGAGGAGGAGGAGGAGGAGCAGCAGCAGCAGGAGGAGGAGGAGGAGGAGGAAGGGGACGACGACGATGACGTCGACGACGACGACGACGACGAAAAGGAGGAGGGTGGAGGATCGGGAGGGGGGGAAGAGGAGGAGGACGACGAGGAGGAACATGACGACAATGGGAGGACGATGATGGAAGGACGAGGGGGGGAGAGGGAGGACGAGGAAGAAGCGGAGGAGGAGGAGGAGGAGGAGGACGATGTGGAGGAGGAGGACGACGATGACGATGAGAACGAGGACGAGGACGAGGAAGAGGAGGAGGAGGAGTAGGAGGCGGAGGAGGAGGAGGAAGAGGAGGAGGAGGAGGAGGAGAAGGAGGAGGAGGAGAGCGCCATCGACAAGGAAGGTGGGGGCCACGAGGTCCGCCGGCTTGACGACGCCCGCGTCGCCCGCGCCCGCCCCCTCACTCTTATCCGCAATTGCGGGGTGCTATATTATTATTGTGTTTGTTTTTGAACCGTTTTTTTACAATGTCTTATTTGTCGCCCAAAATCCGCCTGTAGAGGGACATGCCGGACCTGAATCGGGGAAACGTAAGACTCGAGTAGGCCAGAGTTCGCGTTTGCCGACTTTTTTGTTGACGAGCGCGTCCTGGATCTTGACGGTCCAGTTTTCGTGGGATGTCTGCAGTGGGAGTTCGCGGCGAATTTCAGATTTGGTCTCGTCGTTTTTATCATTGCCCCGTCAGGCCAACCCGAGTCCCCCGTCATGGAGGATGACGATTAATTATTGACCGGGGGTCGTGTTCACGCGGCGGCGCCCGGGATGACGATTAGAAAAAACCGGCCGCGGGCTGGAAAACTATTTGCTTTTTTTGTTTTTTTGTATCGTTCTCCTCTAGTCAGAAAGTTGTGCAGAAACAGTAGCAAACTATTTTTGTGAATCGTTCTCTCTTATTTTTTAATCAATCGTCATCCCGCAGTACCCGAGTCTTACGCCTCCCCGACCTGAAGCAACACGTGTGCAGCACCTGCACAAGCCGTCGGAGGCCCGCGCGGCTTGCTCGGGTCGGCGCTGGGCCCCCGCCGTTCCTGGCGCGCTCCGCGCGCGGGGTTCCCGGCGCCGACCCGCGGGATCCGCGTGGACCCCCGCAAGTTCCTGACCATGAAGAGTTTTGTATTGCAGCCCCCTCGAGGGATCGCCGGTGCGATGGGTTCCCCGCAGACTGGGGGTAAGTCGGGGAACAGACAGTGGCATGAGCATGAAAACTCGGAGGCCCGCGCGGATTTCTTGGATCGGCGCTGGGGCCCCCCAGCGGCGCCTCCGGCGCCGCCCCTGGCGCGCTCCGCGCGCCAGGGAGGAGGGTCCTCACCGCCCACCAAACCACCCCAACCCAACCCGAAGGCCCCGATTTGCCCTCCATTTCCAGTTGGGGGGGGGGTCGGGGAACATCGAGAAAACACACATGAAGCCCGTACCCCCCCCAACCCGAAATTCGGGTCTTCGGGTTGGGTTGGGGTGGTTTGGTAGGTAGTCAGGTCCAGCGCCGTCCCGAGAAATCCGCGCGGACCTCCGAGTTTTCATGTTTATGCCACTTTTCGTTCCCCTAGTAATCAGGAGCGAAACAAGGACGTACACGTACATGAATCCACGCTGGTTTCGAGAGCACGCACTGCACAAATGTTCGCATAACGCGGCGGGTCTCGCGAATCGAGGGGCCGTGTTCATGTACATAGCTGGGCGCGTACGTCCTTTCTGGGCTCCCTAAGTAAGGAGCACAGCCCCCCAGTTGCGGCTGCCTGGGAGCACGGACCGCGGTCGGTTGGCCGGCCCGTCCGAGGAGGAGGCCCCCGTGGAGGAGGAGGGGCGTTGCGAGGGGGAGGAGGGGCGATACTCCGCGGTGGCTTCTTTGCCCTGGGGGGACTCCCCGGCTGAGGAGGAGAAGGACGGAGGAGAAGAATAACCGACGAGGAGAAGGGGGAGGAGGAGGAGGAGGAGGGGGAGGTGGAGGAGGAGGAGGAGGAGGAGGAGGAGGAGGAGAACGGAGGGTGATGTTGATGGTGAGGGTGATGGTGATGGTGATAACGATGACGACGACAACGATGACGATGACGATGCTGATGTTGATGCTGATGCTGATGATGATGATGATGATGATGCTGATGATGATGTTGACGGTGATGATGCTGCTGATGATGCTGATGATGATGCTGATGATGATGATGCTGATGTATATGCTGGTGATGATGCAGATGATGATGAGGATAATGCTGCTGATGATGCTGCTGATGATGATGCTGATGATGATGCTGATGCTGATGCTGGTGATGCTGATGATGATAGTTCTGATGATGATGTTGATGATGGTAACGATGCTGATGATGATGATGATGCTGACGATGATGCTGATGATGCTGCTGATGATAATCATGATGGTGATGGTGTTGGTGTTGGTGATGCTGATGATGATGATGATGATGATGATGATGATGATGATGATGATGTGTGTGAATCCCCCTACTTTCCTCCTATCTTGCTCATATCCATCGCCCCTCTTGGCTCGGATGACAGGTACTCGATACTTGGAGGTACGTTGGGTAAAACCATCGTCCCTCATCGTCTACCGACGGACACTCGGGGGTGGGGTCGGTCCATTGGTCCTCCTCACCCTCACACAGGTTATCAGCCTTCTCTTTTATATCCGACATCGCGTCCAACCTGCGCCCCGACCTGACGACATCGGACTAGTTATGCGAGATGACGGCACGACACCAGTCGTCCGTCCTCCCGCATGATGAGTCGTCGCCGTCAGTCGCGCGCAACTTGGATGCTGATATGTCCGATATTCTAGGAGCTTCCCCCAATTTTGCGGCCCGCATGGCCATCTCTCCAGGAACCGACGGATTGGACGAAGCTATGCCCCCACCCAGTGCAGCGCAGTCAATGCAGCGGGAAACCGCAGCAATGCCAGCGTTGCCCACCCAGGCGGCACTTCAGCTCCACGCTATGCAAGCTGAGTTGCAACAGCTTCGTGCCTTGCATGCTCATAGCGTTTCCGCACCCCCACTTCCTATTGGAGATCAGACCCCCCTACAGCAGCGATTCTTACACGCCGCTCCAGGGCTCACGCCTCAATTCCCCACCCTTCATACCACATCTGACGTCCCTACCGCAGCACCGTCCCAGACAGTGCAGCGGGATACCGCAGCTCCACACATGCCTACACCTTCCTCCCCTCCGAGAGAGAGAGGCACAGGCACACGAAGGTGGGGCCATGGGACGCCCGAACAAACAGGGATTGAACAGGGACAGGTTTATGAGCGAGTCCGTGAATTAGAAAACCGTACTTCTGACCATGGCCCTAGTCGCCGTGCTCATTCTAAGAGCCAAGCTCCCAGGCGTGGCCCCGAACAGTACATTATTCGAGACGATCGCGGCAGTAGGAGTCCATCTGTCCGGGGGGTTCGTATTAGGCCCCATAGTTCCCCAGCCGCAAACCGACATAGGGAGGCTCTGCCAATGCAAGACATGGCTGAGCTACGAGATCACGTGCACACATACGTTGAATATCAAACTAGCCTCGTCCACAAGGCTGTGGCCTCTGATACCGCCGTCCTCCGGAGTGACCTCCAACAGGGTCTTTCGATCCTGGACGCTGCCGTCCAAGAGGACCGTCGGATCATGCAACAGCTGATGCAGCGTCTCGATACACAACGAGATCGCGAGACTAACGAACTTGTGGCCGTCAAGTCCGACTTCGATCGACTTGAAGCTAGCGTCATTCAGATTCGTCAACACAACGATGAACGTGCACGCATTCTTCGCGAAGAGCTGCGAGAAGTCGCGGGCGCAGCTTCAGGCGCCTTCGGAGCGCCTTCCACCGCAATACAAGGTCATATTGCCACGATTCGTGGTGAAACGGAAGCTGCAGCACGTGAGCTGCACGATTATACACGCTCCGTTCAGCAAGATTTGTATGGCAAGTTATGTGAGGCCGAGAACGCTTTCCAAGCTCAACTCTCTTCCTGTCAGGTTCAACATGTACCACAGCTTCTATCCAGAGTCCACACTCTCGAGCAGACCGTAGCTGAGCTGCAGGTCGCACGGGCTCATACTGCGCAGGTGAGTCCCACTGCTACGGTGACCAACCCCACCGTGACGGCAGCTGTTCTACAGACCGTCCGAGCGGAGGTGGCCCACTTGCAAAGGCAGCTGCAGGATTCTGTGGCCGAGAGGGATGCCGAGTCAGCACGCGCGAATGCGCGCCTGGATCAAATGAACGCTGAGATGGCTCGTCTTGCTAACGAGAATGTTGACCTGCGTACTCTAATTGTCAATCTTACTACCCACAATAAGGATGACGTTCGATTCCTCACAGACACTCAGAAACATCAACACGCTGAATGGGAAGTATTGTCTGATTGCGTCGCAAAACTGCAAGCAGACAACACCACGCTTGAGCAAACAATACAAGATCACATCGCGGACGCAGCCAAACATACACCTGATACCGGCTATCGCCGCCCCTCCCCTGACGCCGCTGCTCGCGATGCGGGGGGTTCTACTGGGGCCGCTTCCAAGCCGACACTTCCTCAGGCAGGAACTGGTGCCGACGAGCAGCGGGGAACCGCAGCCCAGCCTTCTGCCCCTGAGACAGCTGCAGACAATGCTAGCTTTCGAACACACTCTCCCATTAATATAGGTACACTCGGCTCCAACGTTGCGCAATCCCCGTATAATGCTGGCGGGTCACTACTTCCTGCCACAGTCAAAGAAAGTGACCGAGTTCGGGCCCCAGGCTTCCCTAAGATCACAGGAGTCGCCGATTGGATGAACGGAGTCCGCAAGGGTTTCAGAAACGCCTCTGGACGCCCAGCTCAGGCGTACGCCTTCATCATGGTAGCGGAGAACCCTGAGATGACTTTTGAGGATCTCGCCGACAGCGGCGACTTCGAGAGCCTCGACTGTAAGTTAGCTGACGCTCTTCTCGAGATCCTCCCTCATGAGTTAAGATTGCAAATGAAGCTGTTAGAGGACGTTGAACACAAAGCCAAGCGCATGCTTAAAGGACGTCAGGTATATCAGAAGATTATCCGTTCAATTGACGTCACCGTTGCCGAGGATCACCTTCACGACTTTGATCGCATTAAGAATCTACGCATGCACGGAGACGATCTCCAGCGTTTCATCGTCGAATGGGATCGATTACTATTGGCTCTTACCAAACTACCCGAGATGTACATCATGGAATCCCTCCTTCGTACTCAGGTTCAGAGACATCCTTGGATGAAAGAAGACATGAGCAAATACAACAAAGCCAGGGCTGGAGCCAAAGATGAGAACGGAGAGGAGATCAAGACATACAATTGGCTCCATCAAATAGTTTACGACGTTCTTGATTTACACAAGCTACAGAAGAATCAATACAGCATGCAAAAAGAATCGCGGGACACCGTTGCCCCTGCCAAGACTAAGACCAAACAATCACGCCGCAACTCACATTGCGTCCCTTTCTTCAAGGGCAAAGGGTGTCCCCGTCCAGATACATGTAAGTTTTTGCACACTGCTGAAAAGAAACCGCCGCCCAGACGCCACCCGTCGTCTCGTGATCCTCCCAGGAATCGCCAATCATCTCAACATCGTAGAGACGCTCGAGGCAGCGCCTCTGGCGCGGCTACTTCGAGGCCTCCAGCTGCCAGGTATTTTTGCTACGATTTCGCAAAGGGTAATATGTGTCAGCGCACTGGTTGCAACCGGCACCACGTGCATCCTTGCGTCTTCTATCAGAAGGGCAATTGCACCAACGGGGATACCTGCAAATTTGCCCACTATAAAAATGGCTTCAAGACGCCGCCTCGCAGCCCCAGCAGGCCCAGAAGCGAACAGAGGTTCCCCTCCCGAAGCCCAGGTGGTAGACGCTGGTCGCAGAGATCACGATCTTTCACCAGGAGTCCGGGGGGCAGGGCTTACTCCAGGAGTCCGGGGGGCAACCGTCGTTTCTCAACGAACACTCGACAGCCCTCCAAGAGCCCAGGCGGCACTCGCTGGTCCCAGAAGGACTCGCGATCGCCGTCTCGTTCGTCTCAGCGGCAAGGCCGATCACGTAGTCCAGGCGGTACAAGATGGTCTCAGAGAGATTCACGATCTGGCTCCCGTTCCAGTCGGACATCGCAGTCCAGTCAACGACAGCGCTCTCCCGCTCGGAACACCAACCGAGTGTACGTGATACGCGAGAAGATCCTCGCAGTTTCACCTACACATGGTATCTCAAAGGCCCAGATTCTCAAGACAAAACCGCCTGCGACGACATCGACACCAAAACTAAAGGTTCGCTGGAACCTTGCTGCTACCGATATCGACTTTTTCACGGTTCGACGTAAGATGAGACCGTATCGGGAGTCACCAAGCAAAGGCGGTGCTGTCCACGTTCCAGATCCAATACCCGACTGGTGGTGGATCCGTTCTCAGGCTCATCTGACACGCGCCCAGGAGAATGCATTCGCCCTCATACGGAGGCTGGACGACGACGAGGACATCCACTTCGATTATTGCTACGTCGCAATTCCACAGGAGGACGTGCTGCTCCACACATATGCCACGGCGCAGCAGGCAACTGCAGCACCAGAGCAGCAGGAAACTGCAGCTTCGTCGCGGCAGGAAACTGCAGCCAGCGCCCCTCCAACAAAGGACACGGTAGCAATATCGCGTTCTTTCGTCCTTGATAGCGGTTCGGCATTACACATTTCAGATAAAGCCGACATGACAGAATCCGAGAAAAAGGGCATTCGCATTGGACGAGAACACATTTTGGAAACCGCCAATGGCGAGAGAATCGTCAACCAACATGTACGTGTCAAAATCCCAGCACTCGGCATCGAGAAAGACACCCTGGTCATGGATAATTGCCCGTCCGTTTGGTCCATGGGTCGTCTTGTCGAGGAAGATGATTGGGATATACATTGGAACAGAAGAATTGGATGCGTACTAACACCCCCACATGGCCAGCCTAAACAGGCTGTGGTACATAACTTTATTCCACAGATCAATATCGACCACATGCATGATGCTCCGCCACCTCCACCGACCCCCTTGTACTCCGCGAGGCGACACACGAAGGAATGCCCACGCCGACGCGTCAGGACATCATGCTGCGGAGTGATCCTGCCACAGTGGAAAAGCATGTCTCACAGGGACTGTGGTCGTGGTCGCTTTCAGACCTTTCCCATCGACCCCGCAGAGGAGACCCCCACTACAGGCCCATGCTGGTGTTACACCCTCGAGGTTCTAAATAAACCCTCGTGCAGCGGTGACCCGCAGCAGGGCCCTGAGTGCGCTCTCCCTGTCGTCGAGAGACCGAGCATTGACCCCAGTCATTACTTGACTCATTCTCCCAAACACCCAGATTGTGAGATATGCGCTCGAGCTTTGATTCGCAACAAGCCTTGCAAAAGAAAACATAAGATGCGTTCAGATCTCGAGAAAAACGAAGATGATTCTACTTATGAGGCGTTCGTACCGAAGAAATTTGGAGATTCCTTGACAGCAGATCACATCATTATTGGAGATGATGAGGCCACTGGCAGGCTGAAGGAAAGGTGTGCTCTTGTTGTCCTAGACAAGCACACGGGCACCATGATGGCCTATCCAGCATTGCACAAGGATGCCGAAACCACCAAACTTAGTCTGACGAAATTTGTCGCCCCCAATGATGAGGTTAAACATATTTATACCGACAATTCCAAAGAACTCATCAAAGCATGTGCCACACTTGGCTGGCGCCATGATACCAGCACGCCACACCGACCTCAGACTAACGGGACTGTAGAGCGTGCTGTGCAGCGCGTGGTCAAAGGCACAAAGGCTGTCCTTATGGCTTCTGGTCTGGGACATGAATGGTGGTGCGAGGCTATGCAATGTTTCTGTAATGCCACCGACTTCTCTCTGTCTACTACCGGTACCGCATCTTCCGATCCAAATAAGGCGGAACTTACGCCATATGAGATTCGCTTCGGAGAGTCATTCAATGGACGTACAGTACCCTTTGGCTCCAAAGTATATTGGAAATGCCTGTACCCGGAACTCAACACAGATAGTGATGGCAAGAAATTCACAAAGACAACACGCGAGGGATTGTTCATGGGTTATCATATGCATGCTGGCGGACGATGGTCTGGAGATTACCTAGTCGTCGACACCGCCACATATGCCAAATACCCAGACAGCACCCATTGTCACGTTCATCGTGTCAAAGATATCGTCGTACCAGCTAAACTTGAGTTCCCAGTCGCTGAAGGCGTTCTTACTCATCATAACCCGCCCATGCACGAGTCCATTGCAGATGAGGCCAAAATACCTCTCGGCGACTGCTTGGACCCCATGCGCAACGATGCCCCACGACTCAGCAACTACCCTGTGGACTGGGACGACCCTGCTCATGCGCCGATGCAGGGGGAAACCACAGCCGTCGCAGAGGCAGAATTACCAACCGCCCCTGCGGCAACTCCAGACTATTGGGAAGTACGTGATGCTACGATTCTTCGTCACATATGTACCCCACGTTTGCAGTTGTTTATCCCTACGGACGCCCCAGAAGGGCTACCGGTACCATTGGAAAAGTTCGATGAAATTCGTGAATTTGAAACTACATCGACATTCCAGGGACAGGACAAGTTCAGAGACACATGGGATGGAGTCAGTGAGAGCGATCATCGAGCCCTGGGAGAACCCTGGACAGGCACCGTGCGATTTTACTATGCTCCAGAATACACTTCCGATGGCAAAATTAAATCAATGGGACGTGATACCAAAATACAGAAAACTACTAGGCCCGATCACTGTCTCGTGGAGTACTGGAAGTGTCTTTCTGGTCGCCAGCGCGATCGCGAACGTGCATTCGGTAAGCTGGTTTCCGAAGCTCGTGCTCGCCGACATGAGGCAACTCTGAAGACCTGGTCTCGTCAGGATAACAACGCCAAAACACTTAGAACAACACGCTCGGATGGACCGAAATGGGACCGCGTCGAGCGTCGAATCACTCTTGACACGCACACCGGAGACACGATCCGAGATGAACAAGTCAAGGGCGTCACAGACAAAACTATTTTGTACGCCCCTGTCCCTGGTGGTCCCCGAGACATTACTACGGTGCTGTATTATTTACCCGATAATGAGCACCGGGAAACCAGTGCATCGTCATCATCGCCGGCTAGAGCTGCAGTGGCGATCGCATCACCGACAAACATTGAACACGATGGTCCATCATTCGGTGCTTTGAATCCACTTTGTCTCACACTGAAACCGACCTTCGCGCAGTTTGTCCGGCAGAGAAAGGTTTCTGGTTTCGTTGATGCTCCTATCATGGCCGTCCTTCCCAAAGACACGCCTGATCAGCCACATCGTGAGCGTCATGAAACTACCTCATATGCACTGGTCACCCAGAGCCTCAATAAAAAGCAAATAGCAGCAGAACCACGCGCTCAGGCCGCTCTCCGTGGAGAATATGATCGCCTTCGCGCACAGACCACATGGATGGAAGACACCGTCGCTGAACGCGCCGATGTCAAAGCGCAGGCCATTAAGGAGGGCAAGGACATTCATTTTGCGCATTTACTCGAACTCGGAACTGTGAAGCATTCCGAACTCCCACCTGAACAGCGCAAATACAAAGGTCGCGTTGTCTGCCAGGGAAATACTATGACAGATCAAACAGGCCTGGCAGCGGTTTTCGCTGATGCCGCATCCAGCGCATCACATATTGAGGCGTCAAAGCTCGTTGATGCTGTCGCACACATGCCCGGTTACAATGGTGGCCAGAGTGATGCACCATCAGCATACACGCAGGCGCTGTTGTACGGTGATGGCAGAATTGACCCAGTCGATACATGGATCAGCCTCCCACCGGCACGTCGACCAGCATCATGGGCTAAATACAAAGACCCAGTGTGCCGACTCCGTTTGGCTCTCTATGGTCATCCTCTTGCTGGCGTCTTTTGGGAGAGACACTGCAAGACATGCCTTGAGAGCAAAGGATTCGTTCCTATGCAAGGATGGGAATGCATTTGGACCCACCCTAAACTTGGATTGGTGCTTTCTGTATACGTCGACGACTTCAAGCTGGCCGGCCCAAAAGACAACCTAGAAGCTGGATGGAACCTCATCCGGGACAGTGGCATCAAGATCGATCCGCCCACCAAACTTGATCAAGATCTCGGTTGCGGACAGGCTCCATATACAGTATCAGACATCGAGTTCAACAAACGTATGGAGACCATTCGTCCTTTACTGCCTCAAGCGCAGCGGGACACCGCAGCCTACAAAACTGCCAAAGATGTCCGTGGCGTTCGATATAATATGAGCGGGTATATTGACCAATGTATCGATCGCTACCTTGAGGTTGCTGCCACCATTCCAGACAATCCGAAAATGAAGTTCCGAGACCTACCCGTCTCTGAAACCCCTGGGATCGAGGACTCCGCCTTCACGGAAGCTGATTTAGACGACAAAGGCGTCCTCGGCCCAGAGTCGGCTAGCATTCTAATGAAAATTTTATATCTTGCAAGATGCTGTCGCTTTGACTTATTACACCCAGTCTGCATGTTGGCACGCGAGATTACCAAATGGAATCGAGCTTGCGACAAACGTCTGCATCGTCTTGTATGCTACATCAAGCACACCAAGACGCATAGCTTGCAGGGTTTCATCGGCGATTCCGCCGACAAACTCTCCATCATACTGTTTACAGACGCTTCCTATGCAGATTGCGTTTCTACGTCGAAGTCCACGACAGGCATCTTTGCCGCCATTGTGGGCCCCAACACTTTCTTCCCGATCAACGCCGTGTGTAAGAAACAAACCGTGGTTTCGCATTCCTCTACGGAATCCGAAATCGTCGCGTTGGACACGGCGCTCCGGGTTGAAGTCCTCCCCCTGCTTACCTTTTGGGAACACGTTGTACGCACGCACAAGGCCCGCGACAAAGTTGCCGCCGCCTCTCGCAAACAGCGTAAGCCACCAACGTATAAGAAGCAGGGGGAAACCCCAGCCCCTGGCACTTACGACTCTCCTCGATCCACCCTAACAACGTTCGGCGAACATCCTCTACATGACCATCGCAAAGTTCATTCTGATAAGAGCCCTCCGCAGGTGCAGCTTATCATAGCCGAGGACAATGAGGCTGTTATCAAAATAGTAAAGAAAGGTAGGACGGCCGCATTGCGGCACCTCCATCGCACGCATAGAATCAACCTGGATTGGATCGTGGAAGTCTGTCAACATGAACAAATACATTTGTCACACGTAGGTACTAAGGAACAAGTTGCGGACATGATGACAAAACATTTCGACTCCAAAAAGAGTAATGTTTGGGAAACACTTCTCGAGCTTGCGCTCATTCGTCCTTCGCCATCATTGAATAAGGGCATGCGTCAACATATTCTGACGGAGGACGAGGGGACTACACCCAACGGTCTACCGCACTCCGCCGACCCCCCAAAACCTCCAGGATGTTCGGGCTTCTGTGAAGTTGCTCTCACTTCCAAGGACCCCTGGGGCGACGTTGGATCAGCATGTGGTAAGAGATGTGATGGTTGCCCTAATCACGAGGGTTTGCACTCATGTGGACATCATCACAGCATCACAGCCGGGTCCAACGCTTCGCGTTCGGCACGGACCAAGTCCCCGCGACAACGCCGCAAGTCTCCTCAGAAGAGTCCGACCCGGGCCAAGATAGACCCGGGACCGACCCGGGCTAAGAGCCCGACCCGAACTAGGCGTAAGGTTGATACAGGTCACCGTTTTTCGACATCGTTTTCCCCTGATCCATCCTCTTCTTCACCATTACGCACTCTTGTCATACGAGATGTTATGCATAACCGCAGCGTTTCTTCCCAAGCGGAGGAAACTCCGGCCGCCCCGCCCGGCCCCGGCGCGGTAGGCGGCTCAAACACACAGTTGCAGGATCGGTCTCGTTCCCCCCCCCAGCAGCATGCAGCGGGGCACCGCATCGAGCTCAGGGGGTAACCCTATCGCTCCACGCGGAGGGCAACCCCCGCTAGAGGGCGGCGATGACCAGGACGTTGACATGGTTGTCATCACGGTAGGGACACTACGTTTCAATCGTGCCTTTCCGATGATCCAGCGCCCAGCCTGCACTCTTCCTCCAGACGGACCAATCATTCGACCCACTGTTGGAGCTGCGTTCGATACTCAGCTACCGTGGGCAGGCCCTAATAAGTTCCCGATAGCTTTTACTCAGGCACCAGAGGGCTCTGGCGTTTGCTTCCTTGAATGCTCACGCAAAGACCTTCGTAACGCCGTCGAGATGGATGTTGAGATTTCGATGCAAAATTTGTTGCAGGAGACGACACTCCCTTGGGTTTCATTCTTTGCTGTTCTGCATTCGTATGTAGCCAAGGCTTGCCTCGACCAGGATATGACTGACCAATTGGAGAGCATCGTTCAACACTTCAACTGGCTTCGCACCGAGGCTCTCGGCCGTGCAGCGGGAGACCGCAGCATAGCAGCGGGAGACCGCAGCGAGCCACCGTTGATGCCATCTCTTGAGTGCCTCTCACACGCCGCCACGTCCTTGTGGATAGGACTCCAAGGTGCATGGCCTACAGTTGGATCCACCGCCATTGGTGGATGGGTGAGCTCTTCTCTTGACGACACATATAACATGTACAAAAAGGAGCATCGCCCATTAGGTCTAGACAGCCTTGAAACGCCCAACCACGGACATAATTTTGGTGTCCAGCGGCCCTCTTCTGGATTGACACACGGAAAAGCTCTTCCACACAAGAGCGACTGCGCAGGTTCGGTTGGCTCGTTCGTGGAAAACAGCTACAACTCGTTCATCGACA
>CAUYUJ010018808.1:90000-98924 GCA_963575745.1 Prorocentrum cordatum | reverse complement strand
CAAAGTTCATTCTGATAAGAGCCCTCCGCAGGTGCAGCTTATCATAGCCGAGGACAATGAGGCTGTTATCAAAATAGTAAAGAAAGGTAGGACGGCCGCATTGCGGCACCTCCATCGCACGCATAGAATCAACCTGGATTGGATCGTGGAAGTCTGTCAACATGAACAAATACATTTGTCACACGTAGGTACTAAGGAACAAGTTGCGGACATGATGACAAAACATTTCGACTCCAAAAAGAATAATGTTTGGGAAACACTTCTCGAGCTTGCGCTCATTCGTCCTTCGCCATCATTGAATAAGGGCATGCGTCAACATATTATGACGGAGGACGAGGGGACTACACCCAACGGTCTACCGCACTCCGCCGACCCCCCAAAACCTCCAGGATGTTCGGGCTTCTGTGAAGTTGCTCTCACTTCCAAGGACCCCTGGGGCGACGTTGGATCAGCATGTGGTAAGAGATGTGTTGGTTGCCCTAATCACGAGGGTTTACACTCATGTGGACATCATCACAGCATCACAGCCGGGTCCAACGCTTCGCGTTCGGCACGGACCAAGTCCCCGCGACAACGCCGCAAGTCTCCTCAGAAGAGTCCGACCCGGGCCAAGATAGACCCGGGACCGACCCGGGCTAAGAGCCCGACCCGAACTAGGCGTAAGGTTGATACAGGTCACCGTGTTTCGACATCGTTTTCCCCTGATCCATCCTCTTCTTCACCATTACGCACTCTTGTCATACGAGATGTTATGCATAACCGCAGCGTTTCTTCCCAAGCGGAGGAAACTCCGGCCGCCCCGCCCGGCCCCGGCGCGGTAGGCGGCTCAAACATACAGTTGCAGGATCGGTCTCGTTCCCCCCCCAGCAGCATGCAGCGGGGCACCGCATCGAGCTCAGGGGGTAACCCTATCGCTCCACGCGGAGGGCAACCCCCGCTAGAGGGCGGCGATGACCAGGACGTTGACATGGTTGACATCACGGTAGGGACACTACGTTTCAATCGTGCCTTTCCGATGATCCAGCGCCCAGCCTGCACTCTTCCTCCAGACGGACCAATCATTCGACCCACTGTTGGAGCTGCGTTCGATACTCAGCTACCGTGGGCAGGCCCTAATAAGTTCCCGATAGCATTTACTCAGGCACCAGAGGGCTCTGGCGTTTGCTTCCTTGAATGCTCACGCAAAGACCTTCGTAACGCCGTCGAGATGGATGTTGAGATTTCGATGCAAAATTTTTTGCAGGAGACGACACTCCCTTGGGTTTCATTCTTTGCTGTTCTGCATTCGTATGTAGCCAAGGCTTGCCTCGACCAGGATATGAGTGACCAATTGGAGAGCATCGTTCAACACTTCAACTGGCTTCGCACCGAGGCTCTCGGCCGTGCAGCGGGAGACCGCAGCATAGCAGCGGGAGACCGCAGCGAGCCACCGTTGATGCCATCTCTTGAGTGCCTCTCACACGCCGCCACGTCCTTGTGGATAGGACTCCAAGGTGCATGGCCTACAGTTGGATCCACCGCCATTGGTGGATGGGTGAGCTCTTCTCTTGACGACACATATAACATGTACAAAAAGGAGCATCGCCCATTAGGTCTAGACAGCCTTGAAACGCCCAACCACGGACATAATTTTGGTGTCCAGCGGCCCTCTTCTGGATTGACACACGGAAAAGCTCTTCCACACAAGAGCGACTGCGCAGGTTCGGTTGGCTCGTTCGTGGAAAACAGCTACAACTCGTTCATCGACATCCCCGCTCGAGACCTCAACAGTGACATGAGAACGGCTTCGCCTAAACACCATGTCCAGTACATAGGAGGGGGCAGTTGTCGTTTGGACCCGCCGTGCGGATCTGGGGGCCACTTGTCTCGCCCCATTGCCATCGCTAGCCTCACCGACACAGGTAGCCATCGGTACGCAGCGGGAAACCGCAGCGGTGATGACCCCTGGCGTGAGGATATTGAGGCGAACGAGAGTCCCGTTCGTACTAGTGGTTGGGCCCCGGGACACCAAAGGCGAAACATCTTCGGATGCCCATCACACAACCAACAGATTTTTCCTTTGTTGGCTTCCGACCCTTTGTTGGTTTGTGTCGACTCTACATCCCGCGGTGACAGTACTAACGATTTCATTGACTTCGATCACGCTAAGCATCACACGTGGACCAACGCTTCCGTGCTCAAATGCTTCGCGGATGAGAATGGCTGGATGCAGATCGCCACAGAGGATCTTGGATTATCCATTAACCATGCCCTTGGACCTACAGGCACTGCCACCCCATTCTTCTACATCTTCACCGACTCGGGACCTATGATGGGAAAAGCCAGCAATAATTACCATACGCCTGAAGAGGCCATCAACATGCTGTGCAGTTATGATTGTATTCGCCAAGTTGGACAACCCTTCTCAACGCTACTCGTCCCAACCCCAGTGCATCAAGAGTACATGGGAGGAGCCACTCTCGCTACTCTAGCTTCCGCGGCTCGGGACTGTATCCTGGACTGGTTCTACTCCTACATTCCAGGATTCTGGGACGATCACGTCGTGCAGCCAGGCACGGATCTTCCTCAGCGCCCCGAGGGTTCGTCCGATGAAGACTACAAAGACCTGAGCCTTGTCCCTGAGCTTCAGCGCCTGGACCAGCGCGCATCGGAGAGGAAACGAATCATCATCACCAACGCTGAAAAAGGCACCACCATTGATGGTATTGATTCTTCACTCTGGAGTCTCCATCGTGATATCCTCGAAAGGATCGCCACGCTCAGAGAGATGCGCGCCCAGAATATGGACACCGCTCAAAGAAAACGCTACTTCGACATGGATGAAGCCCTATGGGACACTTGGGCCGACCTTGATGCTCATTACAAACAATTGTGGTATGAGCGTGGTGCCACTGCCACTTTCTGGTGGAACAACAATGACATCACGTTCCCAGACTACAATCAGATAAGCGTCGATGCCCAAAGAGTGGACCTGGGTTGGGAGAGACGGGACCACCGTGCGTACCAACGCAAGTGGGACGCACAAGAAGGATGCCTGCTCGAGATGATGCCGCATATCACTATCGGCCTTGATAGATTTTGCGACGTTGCGAACTGGTATAAACATCCTCACGTCATTGGCCCTGGCACGGCCAAAGATTGGGGCTTACCTCACCACTTCGACACCATCTCGAAAGATATGTGCATCCTTATGCAGACACGTGGTATTTCCGTGATCAACAACTCGGCATGGACACAAGCTATGGATCGCACCAAGGATGATGGATGGCACAGCCAGAAGACAGGTGCGAATTGGGCTCGCTTCGCTGCGCAATGGGTCACCTTTGCAACACTCAAGAACCTTTACGGCGTAATGAACTCTAAGCCAAGTCAGTTCTACGCTTTCAAACAGCCCGCAGTGAAGCCGCTTAATGAGCCACAATCTCATAGTTTGTCCCACATGTTGCTGATCGCGTGGCACCATCGTCAAGTACACAACCAGAGTCTATACGATCACGTTTCAGCATCAAACGTTGATCGTGCGAAGACCAATGAGTTGATGTGCATGCGTGCCGCTCATAACCTCTGCAATTGGACCAAGCAGCGGGACACCGCAGCTGAGCAACGGGAAACCGTTGCTACAGCCGCCGCCCCGCCTACCGTCGCTCCCGAGATCGCCAAAATGATCACAGCACATCTTAAGCGATCTGGTATGAAAAACGAAGACGAGACATCCACGCGCGCAACCACGGCCTTTGCTTCCAACGCAGAATCTATTCAGCAGCGTGAGGACCTTGGGATGCGCGCCGTTCTGATCCAAGAAGGTGACATTACCTTCTTGCCAATCACAGAGGACACGACGGCTGACCCGACATATGCATTAGTGATGACTCAGGACGATTATGTCATGGCCGATCATGTTTCTCAGATGTCCAAATTATACCGAGGCCTTCTCCAGGACACTCGTAATAAATCGCTTGGACCAGACCGTAACTCTTGGATCACTGGCTACATAGAATGCACATCCGAGACCTCCTGGCGCGAGAGACACGCACGACTGTGTGCCGCCATTTACGCCGGCCTTTACCTGCTCGACCCTGACCTTATGAAGAACGGTAAAGGCGATGCCCGGCACCTCCGATTGGCGGAAGAAATGGCTCTCAACCCGGAGGCCAAGCAGTGGATGGACAACCACCCGATGACGACCGCTGAGTCCGAGGACGATGACACGGTCTTGCAACGGGAAACCGTAGCCGAAGAGACATCGTCCAAGTACGAAGTTTTGACACCACAGCGGGCATGCTACTTCTCCGGGGTCAAGAAGCGTACAGATGACATGGACAGATGGAAGACCCCACGAGAGTTAGCATTGATTGATCCCGATCATCCAAATGCCATTGTCATTTTTGATGTCGATCCACTGCTTCGCAGAACAATCCCGGACAATGTCCCCGAGAACGACCCGCGGCGCCTGACCAATGAACAGGACATTCACGTGCTCAAATACGCCGACGATCTCGTCGGCAGCCGCTGGTTCGAGGGAGCATATGAGTGGATCGCCTTGCCCCCATGGCGAGATTGCCCATACGGCCCACCTCTTCCTGATGGATGCGACTTCGGACGCTGGGAGTTTAGCAAGTTTCTCATGACGATACTCCGTCACACAAGTGGAGTGACCAACGCATATCACGATCGGCGTCTGAACATCGATTTTTCCAAGACATCCACCTTTCGAGAGTGTGCGATGAATTGCTGGCAGCGCAGCCAGCAAGAATACTACCACAAAAAGAAGGAGAAATGGGAATACCGCAAGACACCCACGAACGAGGCCGTCCTAGCGTGTTGGGAAACTGAGCGTGACAATGGTGACTACATCAACTTGGCCGATTACTATTGTTACATGGCCATTCGTATGCTGCAATACCATGCAGATGGGAAGTCGCGCACAGAAGTGTTTGCACCCGTCGGCTCTGACCTCAATCCACTTACGTTTCCGTTCGGCCGCATCTTGGCCATACGAAGCACAGGTGGTCAGTCCGAGGTGCACCCATATTCCACAGCCCACAACATGGGTTGGGAGGAGTTGTCTGTTCATGACACCATATCTCTGGCACGCAACCGAGCTGTCTTCAGTGCGGAGCATTACCGAAGGCTCACCAAGGTCTAACCCAGGCATAATCAAAGGATTCGACAAGCGAGACCACAAGCATGGGGCAACCCGTGCCGAGGTCTTTGCCTCCGCTCATCCTTTCTCTCACTCTTGCGGCCAGAACCCCTACGCCACCATACCGCCGTACGTCTTTCATTCCGCTAAGAAACAGTGTGAATTTCAGATTGACCATCAGAAATGCGCTACGGCTGGCATCACTTGGTGGAAGGGTAAACAGGGCGCGATAATGGCAGAACGCGACATCCCAGTACATTGTCTTATTCGTTGCAGGAACATCGCTACCGGCAAAATAATCTGGGGGCGCCCAGACGACGACCTGGCCAGACCTCCTCGTGATTCTGAGCCACGGTCCAAGTATGAGCGCTCCACAGTTTCGTGGCCATGGCAAGTGTATGGCCATGGCAATAACCCGTGGGGCGATGCGCAGCGGGTAACCGCAGCTGCACCTCCAACCCCACCTAAGCCGTCTGCTCCGACTGTGCACAAGCCCAGACCCCTGGCTCGAGGCAACGATGTGCCAAAGAAGCCCCCACCGCCTCCGCCTCCGCCTCCGACTGCACTCCAGCCAGGCCAGCCTGGGCAACGTGCTCCCAAGACACCCCAGAGGAAGGCCCCGCCACCAGAAGGCGTCGGCAGACCTCCTCCAGGAGAGTTACCGCCGCCGATCGCTCCCAACGTGTATCCTGGCCAGGTCGTGGGCGACAACAGGGTTCCACCACCGCCACCACGGCATGCGCCGACACCAGTGGGAGCTGTACCTGGACAAGGTATTGCCAAGGCTTCGCCGCCTGTTCCGCCGCTCCCCCCAGGACCTCCACCGGCACACGCTCCCATCGCTTCGGCCCCCCCGCACGTGCAGCGAGAGATCGCAGCAGAGCAGCGGGAGACCGCCGCGCCGAGAGATACAGCCGTGGAAGAAGTCTCCGAGGGAGTTGAGGGCCTCACGTTAGACCCACACAACGCGGCCGCGGCTGCTGCCCAGAAGGCCACCGAGAGGGAAGCCGCCCTTGCTAAGTCCGAGGCCGCGCTGCTGAGGACACAGAGTAGACTCGCTGATGCAATCAATGCCTTAACAGCGGCTAGAAAGGCCGTCGGGTTGGTTAACATCCGCCCTGTGGCACCTCCGATCCGAGCACATCGTGACGAGTCTGGCGACACATCCGCCCCTGACGTCTCTATACCAACTGTTATGCAGCGGGAAACCGCAGCTTCGCAGTTGACAACAGACCAGGAGCGCGAGCGTAATCGTCAGATTCACGAGCGTTACGACCAATGGTTTCTACAGGCTGCCACTGAGGGCCGCGTTAGCCACATCACGTCAGCCTGGCCGCCCATGGGTCCCCATGAGACCTATCGGATTGGAGACTACGTTCAAACAAGACAAGCTTGCTACTTTTACTCTCACCCGCCATCGAAACACTCAGATGGTTCCTGGGTTGGCGAGCGCGTTAGCCCTCATGAAGGCGAACCAATGGGATCCCTATTCGGACCCATTCGCGAGGTAGGCCAGTTCATGGGATACGTGACCGTGAAAATCGGAGATCACTGGATGAACGTTTGGGATGGCTCGAAGGGCATGCTTGCGGGCAACACGCTTGCCCGCGTTGTACCTTGCCCAGACTTTGACGCCAACTCACTCCCAGATGACCTTCGCTTCGGTCCCCCAGTTAACTTTCCACCCCGTCATGCGATCATGACGCCGACCAGTGACGTCAGGGCTGTGGGAGATCTTCGTGCTCCACTGCGCCAGAGGCATACAGACGCCTCTAGTGCAGCGGGACACCGCAGCGCCCCCAGTCAACAGCCCCCAGAGGTTGAGGAGGTCGCCGACATAGATGCTCGTGAAGCTGAGCCAGGTGAATTGCTTAAATTGATCAGGAGCCCTCAGTCTTTGGACGCGCCCACTGACGATGTACCTCCGGCCCAGTCATCGCCGACAGTCGTACCAGAACCGACACCAATGGCAGTTGACCCTCCGTCGCCGACTATCACTCCACACTCGCCCGACTATCCTCCGCCGGCAGCGGAGGATCACCCTCTGGCGGCAGACGATCACAGTTCACCTACAGAGATGCCGGTCCCCACACAGGACCAGAGCTCGCCGACCGAAATCCCTGTACCAACGGATTTTCCAGAGGAAAGTTATGATGACGGCGCAGCGGGAGATCGCAGCAATGGTGACACTGTGCCACATGTTCCAGAACATGCCGATGATGACTTCCTCAAGAAGGATGACTGGTCCCCAGAGATGAATGATATCCGCAATGAAATCCACACAATGGAGGATAACGCGGAGAAAACTCTCACATATGGACCAGATCAGTCCGACCTACCAGACTATTTCAAAGCAGTCAAGAAAGTCCACATTGTTCGTAGATCTGGGCATCACGGTGTCGTTAACACCAAAGTGAAGCAGACCATGGAGTACACCGTTGTCTTGAACATGGACGATATCGCAAATACAACAATGACCTTCGAGTTCAACTGCGATGCACCATGGTGTCACCGTTTCCCAGACCAATGTGGACACAGAGCTTTCACAAAATACCTTTTCCAGTGCATTGGTACTTTCCGATACAGAACCCTGGCATACGGCAGACGTTCATGGTGCGCCATGGCATACTTGAACCTCTACCAGCAGGCTGGCGACAAATTTGCACTCATCGACATTGAGAACGCCGAGGTTGTGCAGAATCATCCTGGCCTTGCTGCACTCCGCATGGGCACAGAGACCTATGTGGAGGATGAGTTCGTGAATGAGGCGCCCCACGACGGAAAGATTTCCACATTGGCTACGAAGCAAGGGGAAACCCTAGCATCGCAAGACAATGTGGAGGCTACCAAAACCGTTATTGATTCTGTCGTTGGTTCACAGTTATCACAACGCACACTCGCCACTCAAGTTCTCCAAGATGCGTACCAGGCTGTCGCTGCTTCCGCCTCCGCCGAGTCTCAGGGTGCAGCGGGAAACCGCAGCGACCTTGACAAGATCTTGGACGAAGACGACGAGAAGATCTTTGCCCCACTTGAACCTGATCACCTCGATCGGGCCCGCCAAATCGTCTCTGCGCCAGGTGGGAGCGTATCTCAGGAGAATTTCGCGACCCTGCTCGCAGGGGTCGTTCAGTTCGACGAGAGCACAGGACTGGCACCTCCAGAGCTACAGACTCGCATCCCGTCTTGCGCAATTTGCAACGCTCGGATGCCAGCTGATTTGGACACGCCTGGGGCCACTCTGAAATGTGCCTTTTGCATGAGGTACGAGAACTCCAAATGGCCGGACGAAGTTGCGGCCTGGCGAGAACAGTTCGTTGCGTTTGCCGCCACTCAGCCGGATGACGTCGCCCAGCGCATCACAGCTGCCCCCATTGATACGCGTGGCTCGAAGAAGCCACAGACAGACGCTAAAGACGAGCTTCAAAACATGGGGAATAAAGCTGACAAACGGCATCAGAAGTGGCTAGCTTGGAATTCTCCATCTCGGGAGGAGTGCGACAAGCTACGTGCAGACGCCGACGCGGACGGCATCCCGCCTGAGAATCCAAATTATCCTCCCATGTATCATCCATACATGTCTCTAGCACAGCGCTTTGCGGAGGATGATGAGTTTCGTGCGCAGATGACAACAGTTCGGACTCAGGCTGGTAGGGTTGCATGGACGTTAGAAGTTGCCACTGAGGCCGATCGCCTCTGGCAGGCCTCCAAAAAGAGGAAAGAGGTCGGAGCGCCGAACCTTGGAGCCGAAACAATTCGTGAACGTTTTCAGCGCAACCAC